>JAVRXN010000005.1:56598341-56895841 GCA_033556935.1 Timema podura
ATTTTGATGAATTTTAACGTTTCTTTAACCCCCGAATCCTAAAAAGTGTTTTTTGCATTTCCGTTTGTCTGTTCATACCTTGGAGTAGTGCAACTATTTTACCGATCAGGCTACAACTTAGTATCTAGGGTTTTCATAGGGTTGTCCTGAGAGATTTTTGGAATTGGATGTCCAACCTAAAATTAAGGCTATTTTCCTTAAGAGCGAAATGAGAAAAAACAGTTTTTATCAAAATCGGCTATAATGATTTTTATTGAATCTCATTTCTAAGCATTCATTAATATTACAAACAAAATGGTTGGTCTAAATTTTTTGTCAAAATGACTTTAAGGGTTCTGGTCTGATGTGTAGATTCTAATTTTTATTTTGAGTTATGAAATTACTTATCATTGAAAATATGTAGGTATATTTATAATAAAATCTTTAACTTGAAACATATTTTTGTAAAACCAATAATTTTCAAGCAATACGCAAATATAACGATTAAAACAATCAGCCCCTTATTTAATTAAATTTCGTACATCAAAATACTTACAAATTAATTTTGAAGACTTTTGAGAGTAAATAAAACTCATAATACTCCTAAATTTAATTCAATATGATTAAAACACTCACCCCCTTATTTAATTAAATTTTATAGATCAAAATAGCTACAAATTAATTTGAAAATTTTTGAAAGTAAATATAACACTAAAGGTGACCATAAAAAAAAAACTAACTCGTGATGTTGATTATGTCATAGTTTCATGACCCCCCAAAACGTAAAAAGTGTTTTTTTCAGTACCATCTGTCTGTGTGTCTGCTTAAACCAAAAATTAAGAGTAGTTAAATAAAGGTTGGAAAAAGATAAATATGATATTTTCAAATCGGCTCTAACGATTTTGATAAAAACTTGTATCCAGGCGTTGATTAAGATAAAAAAATAGATTGCTATTTTAATTTTTCCATGAAAATGAATTTTTGGGTACTTTACAGAAAAGAAAGTTATCGTATTTCCACAACTATTAGAGATACTAAATAACTTATCATTGCAAAGTTATAGTACTATTAAAAATAAAAAAATATTTGAAATATGTTTTTATAAAATAAATAGTTTCTGAGATATTGGCAAGTATATTTATACAATTTTGTGAGCTTTAGTTGGACAGATATACTACATAAGTTTTAACGTAATAATTATCTAATACCATAGATTAAGTAAATAAGTAAGTCACTAAAAAAATTTAATGTTATTTTTCCTTTAACCTCCTAGAGGGAAGGTTTTACAGCAATGATGTATCTCTATCATTTTTAACTCAATAATCATTATTTACGTTTTTTTTTGGTCTAATTTTATAGATGAGGAATTTCATAGCAATGAAATAATCATGAGATGTCCAAACCCTAATAAAAGTCAACATTTTAAACCCTAACTCGACATTTTAATACGAAGTGTTGACCCTTGTTGACCCGATATCGATATTTTTTATTGGTCCAAATATTCAAATGAAAACTTTAATTCTTTAAAAATAAAATTATAAAGTTTAAAACTGGGAGTAAAAAAATATTTTCCATAATAATAGCTCAATTTTTCTCGGGATGCTAATGTATATTATTATTTTGTTTCACATATATTATGAGTTTTGAGTAATTGTCTCTATTTTTAAACAATGGATTGACAAAGTCCGTGCGTAGTTCCGTACCGTATTTAAATTTTACTCGTCCACTTTTCTTGATTTAATACTATCTTTAGTCATGTATGTCAACAAATTATTAATTGAAGTAATTGATGGGCTTCTAACCTAAATACTATTCATAAAGTTTAGTAAAAACAAGGGAGTACGCTCTAAGTGTCAGAATCCAAACAACATTCTTAGAGTATTTTAAGATTAGTTACTTTGGGATGAATACTAAAGCTATACTAATGAATAGGCCTGTTACTTATTTTCATGCTCTATGTTGGCAACAGTGTCAAGACTTAACGGGGTCCTTGTCACTCCACTTGTAAAATACAGTGCTTGTTTAGCTCGACTCGAGAGTAGACATGCTCATTCAATTTGTCAAGAACTACTCGCACCAGTACAGTATGAGAAAACATATTAGTTGTAATGGTAAACATTATTATGATTAAACATTTTGGTCCTCCGGGCTCGATAGCGAGTCAATGTTTGTTTTTCCGCAGCTCAAATGCTCAAACAAATACTCATATTTAATTAAATATCGCAGTTTTTATTCAGTGCATTGTGGCAGAGTGTGACTTGGGTGCCTTATTCCTCACAGTTTTGTTTGAAACTTCTTCTTTTCAAGGATTCGCAGATCCTCAAAATAGGAGCTTTGGACTAGGGCCACGCTACCTTCTGTGAAAGATTAAAAGACAATCGCTGGAAAGATACAGGTTTCGGAAATACCTTTTGTCAACAAGGAACTTGGATCTTCAGATGTGTCTTGTCAAGAAACCAGTCTCTTCAATTAAGTGAATCCAGTCAAATTAATCCCTTCCTGTATCTATTGTAACTACCTTCCTCTTTTCCTTTCATTATAGCACGTCTCTAGTATTATTTTGCTTGTGTTTACACGGTTTGTTATTTCAACATGGCCACATACACAGATATAAAGGGCCTTGTATCAAGAGGGGACAAGTCAAAGCAAGAGTCACAAGATTTAAAGCGTATTTTCAAACATTTGATACTCAACAAAGTTCACTAACTCAATTAAAACTACGACTATCAGAATTAGATCAGTGTTGGTCAGAATTCGATTCTCTGCAATCACAAATAGAATTGATCGATGACAGTGACTTATATTTATGGGAACGTGAACATTTTGAGAACACGTATTTTGATTTAATGGCATCAGTTGAAGAATTTATTCAAACACACTCCCATGACACC
Source organism: Timema podura (assembly GCA_033556935.1). NCBI lineage: Eukaryota > Metazoa > Arthropoda > Insecta > Phasmatodea > Timematidae > Timema > Timema podura. The sequence goes on from JAVRXN010000005.1 coordinate 56,601,212, forward strand.
AGTTCAACTACCACAACAAGGTTACAAACAAATATGTCGGTCAAACTCCTAACAATAAATGTGCCTTTTTTTAGTGGAAGTTACTAAGATTGGTTACCATTTATTGAAGTGTTTAATTCACTTATACACAACAATGAGTCACTAACTGATACACAGAAATTTCACTATCTTCGGTCGTCTTTGAAGGGCGACGCCGCATATGTCATCCAATCTCTTGAAATTATGTCAGCCAACTACACAGTAGCATGGAATTTAGTACAAGAACGGTTCCAAAACAAGAAAATAATTGTTGAGAAACACGTAAAGGCTCTCTTTGACCTACCAAAGGTGGAGAGAGAATCGCCTACTTCCTTAAGACAGTTATTAGATAGTACACTAAGACACATCAGAGCTATCAAGGCATTAAATCAACCCACTGATAGTTGGGACACATTAGTGGTTCACTTACTTGGTTCCAAACTAGACACGACTACGTATCGTGAATGGCAATGCGTGGCACCATCAGATCAGCTACCAACATTGTCTGACCTTACACAATTTTTACAGCGTAGGTGTCAGGTACTTGAAGCTATTTCAACTAATCATCTTCAGACTAGCAAACCACAAACAAAAATGAATTCACATAAGCCGTTCGTGAAAGCGAGTTCATACTCCAAACATTGTGGAAACACATGTTTAGTGTCAAAGTATGCTGCATGTAAATTATGCAAGGCTCAACATCCATTGTTTCATTGTGAACAGTTCTTGAAAATGTCTATTGAAGATAGGTTCAAACAGGTCAAAAAACTTAATTTATGTCTGAACTGCCTCAAGCCAGGTCATAGATTAGGTCAATGCAAGTCAGGTTCTTGCAAAATGTGTAACAAATCACACAATACTTTATTACACTTTCCTGAAAATAAAACAATGGATAGAAAATCAATATCTCTCAACAATGAAACTAATCAATGCATTAACCCCAACTTGCAGTCACAATCATCAGTGACTGTAACTCATTCTTCAGGCAGTGTCAAAAAACCAAGTCAGGTGCTTCTCTCTACAGTGTTGATTGACATTGTAGGTGCTAAAGGGATTTCAATTACTTGCAGAGCATTGTTGGACTCCGGATCTCAGTCAAACTTCATAACTGAGACATTGTGTCAGCGATTAGGTCTTAAACGAATCAAGGTTTTTTACACATGTTACGGGTATAAATGCATCTACAAATGAAGCTACATACAACGTCAACACATCCATCAAATCCAGATTCAATGCCTACAAATCGAATCTAGATTTCCTTGTTTTACCTAAAATTACAGAACAACTTCCAAACACACGTGTTGATCTTTCTTCTTGGACAATTCCATCAACAATTACTTTAGCTGATCCTAAATTCTATGAGCCAGTTAAAATAGATATTTTGCTTGGAGCTGAGATCTTTTGGGATTTGATGTTCGTAGGTCAAGTTAAACCTTCCAACGAATCACCCATCTTACAGAAAACAAATCTAGGCTGGATTGTGGAAGGGAAGGTATTTCGCGAATGTTCACCACCAACAACATTTTGTCATTTTGTTTCTACACACAATATTGATTTACAACTTCAGAAGTTTTGGGAGATTGAAGAATGTAATGTTACACATGACTACTTTGGTGATGACTTGAAATGCGAAATACACTTTTCAGAAAACATATCTCGGAAACCAGAAGGAAGATACATTGTTAAATTGCCATTTAAAGATAATTCAAAGGACTTGGGGAATTCAAGGGAGCTAGCTACAAAAAGATTTGATCAACTAGAGAAAAGGCTGGCTAGGCAACCTGAAATACATGAGCAATATTGTGCATTCATGCGTGAATACGAACTGCTTGGGCACATGGAACCATTGCAAGAGCAAGACATTTGTTCACCATAAAGTTTGGGCTATTATATTCCACAACACCCAGTTTTTAAAACCTCGAGCACAACGACCAAGCTTCGCGTCGTATTTGATGCATCAGCAAAGACTAGTTCTGGATCATCGTTGAATGATATGTTGATGGTTGGTCCAACTGTGAAAGATGATCTATTTTCCATTATCATAAGCTTCAGAACGCACAAATTTGTGCTAACGGCAGACATTGAAAAACTGTACCGCCAAATCAAAATGGATTCGTCCCAATTGAATTTACAGAAGATTATTTGGAAAGATAATCCTAGCATGCCTCATCAAGTGTATCGCTTGCTGACGGTAACATATGGAACAGCTTGTGTACCATACTTAGCAACACGAACTTTGCAACAAACGGCAAGAGACGAACAATACCATTATCCCATGGCGTCAGAGGTGGTAACGAAGGACTTCTACGTGGATGACCTCATGACAGGGGTGGACACCATTGAAGAAGCTGTGACTCCTCAAAATCAACTGATAGCACTTTTACAACGTGGCGGATTTCATTTAAGGAAATGGTGTGCTAATGAGGAGAAGCTGTTGACCAACATTCCTCCAGAAGATAAAGAGAGCAATCCGACTCTTCCAGTTGACCAAGGTAGCACCATCAAGACCTTGGGTCTGCTGTGGGATCACAGGCATGACACTTTTCAATACTCAGTTATCAACGTGTTATAAAACGTAGCAACTCGAGTCACAAAATGAACAATTTTGTCGGTGACAGCTCATATTTTTGATCCATTGGGGTTGATTGGACCAGTCATCCTAAAGGCCAAGATTATCCTTCAATAATTGTGGAAACTAAAATTGGGTTGAGATGAATCGGTTCCAATCAGTTTGCACTCAAGGTGGCAACAATGCCTTTTATATCTCACAAGTCTCGATAAAAGGCAAATCAGCAGAAGAATCCTAGCAGGTGACACAACCGTCCAAATGGAGATACACGGTTTTTCAGATGCGTCGGAGTCTGCTTATGGTGCATGTTTGTATTAAAGAAGCACAGACTCAAGAGGTTGCAGTACAGTCAACCTTATTTGTTCTAAGTCACGTGTAGCCCCACTCAAAAAAGTATCGTTGCCAAGACTAGAATTATGTGGAGCATTACTATTAGCGGAACTTACCCATCATACCCTAATAGCCCTTAACAAAAACATCACCAAATGTTTCTACTGGACAGATTCAACTATTGTGTTAGCATGGTTGGCATCACCGTCATTAAATTGGAATATATTCGTGGCAAACAGAGTTGCCAAAATCCAAGAAATCACTGAAATTGAAAATTGGCGACATGTTAGAACGCATGAAAACCCTGCTGACCTTGTGTCTAGAGGTGTGTCAGCTGATCAGTTAGTTCACTCGAGTTTATAGTGGCATGGTCCAGATTGGCTAATCCACGACTCTAGCGTATGGATGGAACCTATTTGCTCTCTTGAGGTTCCAAATGAAGAGGTTCTAGAGAGGAAGTCGAATAACACCACGCTTGTCAGCATAGTTCCAGACTGTACGTTAATTGATAAATTCTCATCGCTTAACACACTTGTACACATAGTTTCATACTGCTTAAGATTCATTTACAACACCAGACATACTAACGAATCACGTCTAAAGGGATCACTTACAGTGAATGAAACCAAGTTAGCACTAACAACCTTAATTAAAATGGTGCAACAACAAAGGTTCCAGAAATAACTCTCGGATCTAATATCAAACCATCAAGTTAATCAAAGGAGCAAACTTTATTCCCTGAACCCTTTTCTAGACAACAATGGAATCATCAGGGTGGGTGGACGTTTACTAAAATCCAACCTCACACCAGATCAGAAACATCCAATTGTGCTACCTCAGGGACACAAACTGACAGAATTAATAGCCACAAACGAACACTTGAAACAACTTCCTGCTGGGCCACAAGCAATGCTAAGTGCGCTAAGACAAGTGTATTGGCCACTCAATGGTAAAAACTTATGCAAGAAGATTGTGCACAACTGTATTAAATGTTTCAAGGCCAAGCCCAAAGGCGTACAACAAATTATGGGAGAACCTCCCAAGAGCAGAGTAGAATCCTCTCGTCCCTTTCTGCATACAGGAATAGACTATGGTGGCCCAATACAAATACTACAGAGCAAGAGAAGAGGAGTGAAGAAAATAAAGAGCTACATTGCTCTTTTTATATGCTTCGCTACCAAGGCTATTCACCTTGAATTAGCTAGTGATATAACTACAGAATCATTCTTAGCAGCCTTGCGAAGATTCATGGCATGGCGAGGCAAATGTCTTCATATTTATTCTGACAACGCGACCAATTTTGTTGGAGCAAACAATGAACTTCTGGAACTTCGCAATCTACTTACTTCTGATGTCCATCAAACTGAAGTGACCTCCACTCTAGCCAAAGACAGCATTGAATGGCATTTTATACCTCCACGAGCGCCACATTTCGGTGGCTTATGGGAATCAGGAATTAGGCTGGTAAAATATCATCTTCACAGAATTTTGGGAAATGTCACGCTTACGTATGAGGAGCTAAACACGATTTTAACACAAGTAGAGGCGTGTCTAAACTCCCGTCCTTTAACACCATTGTCCAGTGATCCTTCCGACCTTTCTGTTCCTACCCCCGCTCATTTTTGATAGGAGACTCACTGACGACTACTCCAGATCTGAACCTGACATCGCTTCAAGGTAATTGACTATCACACTGGCAGCATGTGCAACAACTTTCTCAGCATTTTTGGTCAAGGTGGTCCAAGGAATACTTAGCCGAACTCCAGCAACGGAAGAAATGGAGAACACATAGCCACAACATTCCAGTGGGAACATTGGTTCTCATTCGTGAGGACAATTCCCCCCGCTCAGTTGGAAACTTGGTCGAGTACTGGAATTACATCCTGGCACAGATGGAATCATTCGTGTAGTCACTCTCAGGACCACAGGTGGCTCGCTGAAGAAAGCCATCACAAGACTATGTCCCCTTCCAATGGAAGAGAACTCAGCATAAATGTGTACAGAATTGTGTTTTTTTTTGTATTCTGTTTGTGTTTAATTGTGATGTCCCTTTTATTTAGAACCAACTGTTGATAACCCTGTAGCATCGGATGGTCAATAAAATACACAACTGCTATATCGATGGTTGAACCTTACCCCATTTGTCCGTGATTGGAGGCGACGTGGAAGAGCGACCTAACTTCTGCTATGCACACCTTCCTTCACCCGAGAGAAAAAGTATACTGACGGAGCGAATTGAACGGCGATTTAGCGAACCCCACATGTGGGCTGGACATGCGCAGTTATAGTTATTCTCTTCTAGATTGCGCCAGAAAAGAACCACCGGTCTCCCGAGGCACGAAGAAATGCGCATAACATTGTTCCTTGATATTCTAGAATCTTTCCCCTCTTGCTTACCCTTCATGCCCCTCCTCTTTTGTTGTATCTGTATATATATTTGTGTCTGTCCCAATGTTCGACACAATTGGGACAGAGCTGGTTTAGGACTAGTACAAGCTTCGGCTTTCTGCTTTTGAAAATGTAAGAACCCAAATTCTATCTCGGCTAATTTAACATCTTTTTTTATATATTTTTTTATTATTTCAAAATTCCTTTTTGGCTTAATTTTTTTGTTATCTTAAAAAATTAAATTTAAATAGAAGTCTGGCAATTAACTTGTAATGGCGTCTTGTCACCGGTTGAGGTGTAATGATTTATTTGTATTAATTACGGTGGAACTCTAAATTAATTATTGCTTCATATTGTGGTATTGGACTTATAAGCCTATGTTGTCTTTTTACAACACGCCAGGGCGAAATGGGCGTAGTCACGATTTATAACTAATACAAATTGTTACGTTAGGGGAACTATTGACATTTACTGTTATGTTTATATTAAATAGTCTTGTTGATATAATACTTAGATTTCTTGGGGTTATTTCGCAACCTATTAATGTTTTCATCTTGAGAAATATTTACCTTTTAGACTTGAGATTCAATGTTGTCGCAATACAACACGCCAGCGCTGATTGAACCAAATCAGGATTGATAGGGTAAATAATTATTAGACCGATTGTATTGTCCATATTTACTATTATTCTATTATATATATATATATATATATAACCGTACATTTTTTGTTTACTTGTAAAGAAAATATTACTCTAATTGTAACTTTATTGTTGGCAGAATATCATTTCTGCCCAGACCCGTTATAGCGGGCTAATTTTCAATGTTAAAGTCCAAAGCACTTGTACATAATGTACATATAATTGTTATAACAACAATAATTAGTACTTATTTGAATTGTTAAACTTCGGATTGTCCTATCCAAAATAAATATTGGTTCAACATGACTAATTCTTTTATTTTTAACTACTATATACCATCACATGTCCTAGGTTTTTTTGGTTGTTTAATGTAATGTATCTAATATTTTTCAGTGGTTAGGAAGGGTGACGCATTTTAAGGCTCTCTAGTGATAGACGACTCCCATATATTTTGATACTCTCAGTAACAGGTGGGAGTGGCGGGATTAGACGCGTAATGTTTCTCTATGGAACATTTCTAGTCTTGAACTCATGTGCACTCACTCTTGTTATTGTTATTTAACCTTTTGTATTTTCCTTGTATTATTTTGTGGCCTCCTCACCTGAGGACGCTACAAGAAAAGCTGCGCAAACTCTGCTATATTTCAGAGTGAAGGCACCTTGTGAGTTTTGTTTGTTAATTGTCTTTGAAATTGTTTCATGAATCACTCCCGCCATGGACACCACCACCTCTGGAGGCGTAATCAGCACAAGAACTGATGTATACCGGCTCAGTAGCTCCGATCTTCGCCAGGAGCTCAAGAGAAGAGATATTCAATTCCCCCCGACGCTCCTATGGCCGTGTTGCGGTCATTGCTGTCCGAGAACATTATTAGTAAGTCCAGCGATCCTTTTAATTTAGAACCTCGTGATGACGTTAGCCATCCTTCCCTTGAAGATAAGGAACAGGAAAAAATAGAAGCTGTAAGGATAGAGGGAGGTAGTGGGCTCCCGATCCCCCTAGTGTTCCCACCGCTAGTTTAGTGTTATCTAATTCACTTGCCAAAACTCAAAGTATTGTAGCTAGCGAGCGTGTAAAACTATGGCCGATTTGCGATGGGTTATCATCCTCTGATTTATTTAACTTTCTGTTAGAGGTGGACAGGATTTGGAAATTGAGACTTGTAGGAGATTTGGAGTTACTCACGCTATGCGTTGGCAAGACGTCAGGGTTTTTGGCGCATCTAATCACTGAATGCATCCAACTAGGTCTCCCCTGGGTTAGAGTGAAAAGTCGAATATTAGAGTCTCTAATATCTAAGAGAGAGAAGGATACTCTATGTAATCGAATGGTTCGGCGCTTCCAACTTCCACACGAACCCTTTAGATTATTTATTTTGGCCATTTCAGAGGCTATTGGGGTGTTAGATCTCAAAATGCCGGAGGAAGAGGTAGTTGAAATCATTCTGGAAAATGTGTCCCCCCTGACGAGAAGGCATTTTGTGTTTTTGAATAAGCCTTCTACCCTTTCTGAGCTTTACTCATTAGCTTCTTGTATTGAGGGTTCTCTGGTAGCCGAGAGGGAGTATTTGCACGAGTTCCCTACACAGGTGTCCCGTAACTTTAAACAGGAAAGGTCCCCCCCATTTTCAACTATAACCCGGCCTACTGAGGGAGCCAGTTCTAGTTCTGCTGTGAGGGAAGTAGGCGCGATAAGGGCAAGGAGACCTTTTGATATCACTCGCGTCCGATGTTACCGTTGCCGCCAATTAGGGCATCTTCAGAGGGATTGTAATGGGGGAAACGCGTAACGCGTGGTGTTAGCAAGGGGACCACCGCGCGTACGATTCCAAAACATTCTAGCCCCCTTCCCCCCATCATTAAGTTTTCTATCAGATCGGTGTCGGGCTCTGCCTTACTTGATACCGGCTCATGTGGTTCATTTATTAGTAATAATTTTGTGGATATCTTAAAGAAAAATGGGAAGATATCGGTGGAAAAAACTGGTATTAGGACCTTTGTTTTGGGTAATGGTAATCTCTTAAGAGTTAGCGAGAGAGTAGTCTTGTCCATAAAAATTATGGGGTTTTCGTGGAAGAGAAGCTTGTTTTGTGTTCCATTGCTTCCCTTTGACATTATTTTGGGGAACGACTTCCTGTGGGGAACTGGGGCCGTTATTAGTCTGGCGAGAAGGGATTTAAGTTTTGAGTTCTCACCCAGAGTTAGAATCCCCTTTTGTAAAGATTGTATTGTTCCTAGCTTATGTTCGTTTGGAATTGGGGAAGAAGCCATTAGGGAGCTGATTTCTAAATTTTCTGACGTCATTACTAGCAGGTGGGGTAGGTGTGAGGTCCTACCGTACGAAATTGTAATGACTGACAATATTCCCATAAGATCTGGTCCTTACTCGTGCGCTCCTCCCAAGATGAAAATCTTCCGGAAATTGATTGATGACTTGGAATCAAAAGGGGTAATACGCCCCTCTAACTCACCATTTGCTAGTCCCGCGTTCATCATACCCAAAAAAGGGGAGGGATATAGGTTAATTGTAGATTACAGGAAGGTCAATAAGAAAATCCTGTTCGACCCATACCCGATGCCGAGCATTGAGTCGGCATTCCAGCATCTCGGTAGAGCTAGAATATTTAGTCTGATTGACCTCAATGCGAGTTTTTTACAATGTGCCTTGACAGAATCGTCAAAAAGTTTACCGCCTTTGTCACTCCCTGGAGACAATACGAATTTAATTGTGTTCCCCTTGGGTGTAGCATTGGGGGACAAGCCTTAAGTCGCGTATTAGATCTTGTTTTTTCTGACATTAAATTTGAGTATGTATTTAACTACTTGGATGACATATGTGTGTACAGCAATACTTTAGAGGAACATTTGGTGCATTTGGAGGAAGTTTTGACTAGGCTGCGGCGAGTAGGACTAACCGTGAATCCCGACAAGGTTACTTGGGCTAAACCCTCCATCAAATACCTGGGGTACGTCATTTCAGAGGGGAATCTTCTTATTGATCCCGAAAGGATCAGTCCCATTATTAATTTTGCTCCCCCTCTAATCTTAAGGGAGTAATGCGTTTTGTGGGCATGTGCGCCTATTACGCCAGGTTTGTCCCGTCCTTCTCGGAGATTACTGCCCCCCTTAATGCCTTAAAAAGAAAAGGAGTGGCCTTTAGTTGGGGTGAAGAGCAGGCACGAGCTTTTAACCTGTTAAAGGAGAAGCTAATCTCTCCGGAGGTTTTGAGGATGCCGGATTTTTCTCTCCCCTTCCTCCTCCACGTAGACGCGTCTTCTGTGGCGCTTGGGGCTGTATTGTCTCAGAGGTCATCGGAGGGAGTCCGACCGGTAGCTTTTGCTAGTCGAACTCTCACCGATGCTGAGAGGCGATATAGCACCTATGAAAAGGAATGCCTTGCCTGCGTCACGGGCATTGAGCGTTTCGCTGACTACCTCGAACAGAGGGAGTTTGAGCTGTACACGGATAACCAGGCCCTTGCGTGGATGCTGAACCACCCCAAGCAACTAGGGAAAGTGGGGAGATGGGTGTGGAGGTTATCTAGGTTCAAGTTCTCCACTCATCATGTATCCGGTAAACATAACGTAGTAGCTGATGCCTTATCCCGCATGGCCGAGGAAAAGTGTCCCATTGGTTCTCTCGAGGTGGCTCCCGCCTCCTGCGTCATTAGATCCATTCCTGAATCCTTTGTGGCAATCGGGGATCACCAAAATAGTGATCCGTGGTGTATTGATATCATGAGTAAATTATCTAGAGGAGAAAAGGTAGGGTCATATTCTGTATTTAATGGGCTATTAGTTGTGACTAATTCGAAAGGGAAGAATAGGAAAGTGGTTGTACCGGGTGCGGTCAGACCAATGCTACTTAGATATTTTCATGATTCTGCCTTTGGTGGTCATCTTGGAGTTTTAAAAACCGTACGGAAAATTTCTAATGAGTTCTTTTGGCCAGGTTTATACAACGATGTAAAAGCATGGGTTGGCAAGTGTGAGAGCTGTCAGAAAGCTAAACCAACCCAAAATTCCAGAGTTGGGTTTCATTCGGCCGGTGTTGCCCAACGTCCCTGGGATAAAGTCTTCATCGATTATATTGGGCCAATCACCCGTTCTACTCTTGGCAATTCATGTATTCTTATATTAGTTGACGCCTTTTCCAAGTTTGTAGTGCTCATTCCCTTGCGCAATATGAAGGCGACCACTACCGTTAACGCCCTCTGCAGACGAGTTTGGAATCTTTTTGGGGCACCTCGTGTCGTGGTTAGTGACAATGGGCCTTGTTTCCGTTCTCTTGGTTTTAAGAATATGTGCTTTAACTGGGGGATTAAGCACGTGACTACCAGCCCCTACCACCCGGGACCCAATCAGGTGGAAAGATTTAACCGCAATTTGGTAATAGCGCTTACTATTTATCACTGTGAGGCACAGCATAAGTGGGATCAGGATTTAGACTTCTTAAATTTAGCATTTAATTCTGCCTTCCATGAGTCCATAGGCTGTTCGCCAGCCTCTATCCTTCTTGGTCGGGAATTAAACCACCCCCTCTTAGCGATTTGGAACGTTGATTCGCTGTTAGAGAATTCCGATGATTCCTCCCATAAGGAGAGATGTCGGCGTGCCCTGGATCATCTAAAAAGGGCTCAAAAAAGGGTGGCTAACGCCTATAATAAGGGTAGACTCCCCGTCCCTTATATTGTAGGGGATTGTGTGTTATGTAAGGAATTCCCCTTGAGCTCCTCGGCAGATAGAAGATCGGCGAAGCTGTGCCAGAGGTGGAGTGGCCCATGGACCATTGATAAGTTTTTAACCCCCGTGACCGTCTATCTTAAGAGTGTGAAAGATGCGTCTATGTGTAGACGAGCTCATGTCAGTCATTTAAAGAAAGCCTGAGCCCAATTGTCCCTAGTGACATGGTGTGGTATAAATATTTAAAAAAAAAAAAAAAAAAAATTATTTTGTAAATGTTTTTTAGTCTTTTGTGTCGACGATATCTTGATTTAGATTTGCAATACCGAATTCCCTGGGCCCAGGGCAAAGAACTTGAAAAGGTATTAAGAGGAATATTGGTGAAATGTGCCGGACACGTGTATGCTTGATCAAGAAGTATCTACGTGAAAGTGACGAGTGCGCGCCTAATGGACCAGTGCGCCATGTGACCATAGACTGGCTGCGGCATATGATGGCTAGTTTGTTAAAAACTTTATATATATATATTATTTTTTTTTGACGTTGGATATAGGTCCTATTAGTTAGGAGTGTAAATTTTTTGGTCAGTTTACTGCTTATGTTTTTTTGTTTGTTGTACAGCCCAGAGGAGTCCTGTCATCTCCTTCTTCTCCCTCCCCTTCCCTTGTCTTGGTGCGCATGCCTCGTGGGTAGATCCTGAAGAGGCGAGCGTGGTGTGGGGAAGACTATGGTGACGGCTCTCGAGTCAACGGTCGGCAGGAACAGTTTGGAGCTCCCACTGCTATTGTGGGCAGTAGAACGTCCCGGCGTAAAGAGCGGTGCCGAATCCCAGCGGCAGCCCAGGGCGGATCAACCCATCCGATCTACAAGGACTCGAAAAACAAAAAAAAATGATCTGATGCCAAGGATGAGAAAGATCATATACGATGGGACATCCTGGAGAACAACTTCCCGAGTACACCGTTGCTGCCCCATGGGATGTTCCAAAGGTCGAGTAGAAGAATAAGACAACCTTCTTCCCCCTTCCTGTCAACCCTGAAAGGGGGGGAGATTTGTAGCATCGGATGGTCAATAAAATACACAACTGCTATATCGATGGTTGAACCTTACCCCATTTGTCCGTGATTGGAGGCGACGTGGAAGAGCGACCTAACTTCTGCTATGCACACCTTCCTTCACCCGAGAGAAAAAGTATACTGACGGAGCGAATTGAACGGCGATTTAGCGAACCCCACATGTGGGCTGGACATGCGCAGTTATAGTTATTCTCTTCTAGATTGCGCCAGAAAAGAACCACCGGTCTCCCGAGGCACGAAGAAATGCGCATAACATTGTTCCTTGATATTCTAGAATCTTTCCCCTCTTGCTTACCCTTCATGCCCCTCCTCTTTTGTTGTATCTGTATATATATTTGTGTCTGTCCCAATGTTCGACACAATTGGGACAGAGCTGGTTTAGGACTAGTACAAGCTTCGGCTTTCTGCTTTTGAAAATGTAAGAACCCAAATTCTATCTCGGCTAATTTAACATCTTTTTTTATATATTTTTTTATTATTTCAAAATTCCTTTTTGGCTTAATTTTTTTGTTATCTTAAAAAATTAAATTTAAATAGAAGTCTGGCAATTAACTTGTAATGGCGTCTTGTCACCGGTTGAGGTGTAATGATTTATTTGTATTAATTACGGTGGAACTCTAAATTAATTATTGCTTCATATTGTGGTATTGGACTTATAAGCCTATGTTGTCTTTTTACAACACGCCAGGGCGAAATGGGCGTAGTCACGATTTATAACTAATACAAATTGTTACGTTAGGGGAACTATTGACATTTACTGTTATGTTTATATTAAATAGTCTTGTTGATATAATACTTAGATTTCTTGGGGTTATTTCGCAACCTATTAATGTTTTCATCTTGAGAAATATTTACCTTTTAGACTTGAGATTCAATGTTGTCGCAATACAACACGCCAGCGCTGATTGAACCAAATCAGGATTGATAGGGTAAATAATTATTAGACCGATTGTATTGTCCATATTTACTATTATTCTATTATATATATATATATATATATATAACCGTACATTTTTTGTTTACTTGTAAAGAAAATATTACTCTAATTGTAACTTTATTGTTGGCAGAATATCATTTCTGCCCAGACCCGTTATAGCGGGCTAATTTTCAATGTTAAAGTCCAAAGCACTTGTACATAATGTACATATAATTGTTATAACAACAATAATTAGTACTTATTTGAATTGTTAAACTTCGGATTGTCCTATCCAAAATAAATATTGGTTCAACATGACTAATTCTTTTATTTTTAACTACTATATACCATCACATGTCCTAGGTTTTTTTGGTTGTTTAATGTAATGTATCTAATATTTTTCAGTGGTTAGGAAGGGTGACGCATTTTAAGGCTCTCTAGTGATAGACGACTCCCATATATTTTGATACTCTCAGTAACAGGTGGGAGTGGCGGGATTAGACGCGTAATGTTTCTCTATGGAACATTTCTAGTCTTGAACTCATGTGCACTCACTCTTGTTATTGTTATTTAACCTTTTGTATTTTCCTTGTATTATTTTGTGGCCTCCTCACCTGAGGACGCTACAACCCATTTCACTTTGTTAATTAATATCTTTATTATTTTTATGTTTTATTGAAAGTATTCTTTCAATGTGGGTGGAATGTTACTAATTTTTATGTTCTATGTTGGCAACAGTGTCAAGACTTAACGGGGTCCTTGTCACTCCACTTGTAAAGACAGTGCTTGTTTAGCTCGACTCGAGAGTAGACATGCTCATTCAATTTGTCAAGAACACCTCGCACCAGTACAGTATGAGAAAACATATTAGTTGTAATGGTAAGCAATATTACAATTAAACAAGGCCTATAACATTAAAAAGTGAATGGTTTATAATTAATTAATTTCGTATGATTATTTTTTACGATACTTATTCATAGTTATGAATTCAATCAAAATTACTCACCCTATGGCTTTAAGAACAAAAAAAAAAACACTACCGCAGTTACCAAAATATGCTACATATCCCTACCTTGAACTTTCTTTATCCAGTACACCTCATTACATATTATCCCTACCTTGAACTTGTTCTATCCAGTCCACCTCACTACATCCTATCCCTACCTTGAACTTGTTCTATACAATCCACCTCAATACACTATATCCCTATCTCGAGCTATTTATATCCAACCCACCTAATTACACCCTATCCCAAGTTAGAATTTTCTATCCAGTCACCTCATCAAACCCTAGCGTCATCTTGAGCTTGTTCTATCCAGTCCACCTAATTATACCCTATTCCTATCTTGAGCTAGTTTTATCCAGTCCACCTCATTAAACCTTATCCTCATATTGAGCTATTTTTATTCAGTCCAACTCATTACACCCTATCCCTATCTTGAGATAGTTCTATCGAGTTCACCTTATTACACCCTATCCCTATTTTGAGCTAGTTCTATCCAGTCCTCCTCATTACACCGTATCCTTTTCAGGTCAATTCCAATACTACCTCCCATCTGCGTTTATGTCTTCCCAATGGTCTCTTCCAAATAGGTTTCAAAACCTTGGATACAGTTCTAGATTCTTCCATTCGAGCTACATTTTCTGCCCACCATTACCTGTTATATTTGACTACATTAACAATGTCTGCTAATGAGTAGGACTATAGGGAATGGGACTAATCATTATGTAACTTCCTCTACCATCCATTATTTTTTATCAATTTTGAAATGAATATTTTCCTACGAACTTTGTTTTGGAGCAACCTAAATATATTTTCTTCATGTAAGGTAAGAGACCATGTGTCACAAAAATAAAGAACAACCGAAACTTTGTTCTTATATCCTGAGTTTTACATTCCTTGATAATAGGCGAGTGAGATGTCAACTACTTAGTGATCGAGTTATAGCATGCATTTTAAACTGTATTCTTTCCTTATTTTCACGCTTTCACTTAAACTAGTTAAATTTTTTCTTTAAATATTTTAACTCATTAACCCTTACAATAATAATATATTGCCTGCAGTATTCTTTCTTTTGTTCTCAGTCTGTGTCCTCTTTACTATATTGTACTTGGTATCCTTGACAATCACTTCTAGATATATTTTCCTTCTGGCCTTTAGTAAAATGTATGTGTTTCTTTCAAAAAATTCCCTAGTATTACCTTACAAATTAAATAATCTGTTATCCTAATAACGTCATAGTACAGAACCTTCAATGTGAATGTCAAGCCTTCCTTGGTCTCTTGCATTAACTTAATATAAATTATGAATCTGATTATTATATTTCATAACTATTCATATCTATTATTGTGACCATACGCTCCTTTTAATATTATATAAAAATTCAACAGTTAATTTCTTTGTTTGGATTTGTATCTATACTATATTTGTCATGATATATTATGAAATGCTATTAACTTAATGATGTTTTTTATTTAAATATTGAATAATCTAGTCTATAATGATTAGAGTGATTTTCTAATCAGATGTAATGTTGGGAATGGAGCGTAGAAACCAGACTCTAGTCTCAATCTAGTGGTCTTGTTCTACCTCAGATATTCCTCTGTCGCCTTCACTTTCAGAAAGAGCTCTGTGGTTTGAACGCCCACTCCCCCCCCCCCCTCATACCCTTACCTTCCCTTGAGGCAGTTTTCATGCAGGTAAAATGCTAATAAGGTTCTTCCCTCAGGTATAATGAATTTCCATAATGTTAATAAAGCTTAATGTAATAATTTCACCATCAAGAGCCATAATTTTCCTACGCCATGTTGTTCCTTCCTTTGGGTTTAGTATGTAGTCTTATTAGATATACGCCCCCCTCAAATTCAAAAGTATGTTTGTTATTTTATAAAACAATAAGTTGGTAAGAGTAAATATAACTCTACATATAACAAATTACCAGCATTAAAATGCATAAATTATTCTCGAAACTTTTCTTAAACAAACACAAATTTTATATACTTTGTCAATAGTATTTTTTTATATTAAAACATAGAATAACAATATAGTTGAAACTTAATCACGTAATATTTTGCCAAGTTTATATATATTTTCAATATTAGCGCTTAGAGTGGATTATATTAATCATAAAATTTAATTTGTTTGTCTAACACAAGGACGGACCCACTAATTTTGAAAATAAGGTAGCTCATATATGCTTTTTCGCAGGATATTTTATTTTACGACTTCTAATCGAATTTTATGACCAGGGGTCACAAAAAAATTATACCTTTGATATATTTTTATAGAAAAATTACCACCACCCCTTCTTACCTAGAAGGACGGTGACTAGTAGTATTTACCGGTGCTCATTATTTCTTACATTCAAAATTAATACAATTTTTACTTTCTCTTTATCTTAGAAACAAAAATAAAAAAATAATATTAAAATAACTTAAACATCTCATTTCAAGTATTAAATCCTTAGAATAAAATCCAAATAAAAATGGGGCACCACATAAAGCCAAATTAGAAATACAAAAACATAAAGATCTTTGTGGCTTCTGAAACATCAAGTTACCTACACAACGAATATCTTGACAATCTTTAATATTATGAATAAAAGAACCGGCACATATAAATAATAGAACCTTAAATAAAGCATGAGTTAAAAGATGAAAAAAAAGCTAATTTATCATATCCTATATCCAATACTCTCAATATTAGTCCTAATTGTTTTAAAGTAGATAAAGCAATAATTTTCCTTAAGTCATATTCATAATTAGCACCTAGTCCCGATATAAATATTGTTATACTAGAAATAAGTAATAAAACTATATTAATATCTATAACAAACAAGGCTACTTTAAAACGAATTAATAAATATACACCTGCAGTAACTAAAGTAGAAGAATGAACTAAAGCAGAGACAAGGGTGGGGGCGGCCATAGCAGCTGGGAGTCAAGAAAAAAAAGGAATCTGAGCTCTTTTTGTGGTAGAGAAAGTATGGTGATCGTCAAAAAAATCGAACTCGAGATTTTGATGAATCTTGACGTTTCATGACTCCCTGAATCCGAAAAAGTGGTTTTTGAATTTTCGTCTGTCTGTCTGTCAGTCTGTCTGTATCTCCAAATAGAGCCTAAACTATTTTAACAATTGAGCTAAAACTTGATATCTAGGGTTTTCATAGGGTTGCCCCAAGGGATTTTTGGAATTGGATATCTACACCTAAAATTAAGGGTAGTTTACTGAAGGGCAAAAAGAAAAAAAGTAGATTTTCTCAAAATTGGTTCTAACGATTTTGATTAAAATTCATTTATAAAAATTAATAGATATTAAAAACAAAATGGCTACTCTCAATATTTCGGCAAAATGAATTTAAAGGGCTCCGGTCTGAGGCGTAAATAATTTTTTTTACATTAACTCCGAGACTATTGTAAATCATTTTTTTTATAGCTCCGAGACTATTTGAGATATGAAATTACTTAGCATTACAAATATGTATATATGTTTATAATACAAAAATTTTATTCGAAACATATTTTTATAAAATCGATAACTTTCAATCTATACGCAATTATATATATTTTTTTAATTTTTGGACATTAAAGTTTAAGTATTGTGACCGTAAAAAAAACTAACCTGAAATGTTGATGGATGTCGACGTCTCATAACCCCCCGAACCCTAAAAAATAGTCTTTGCAATGCCGTGTGTCTGTGTGATATTAAAACTTAAAATTAAGAGTAGTTTTATAAAGGATTAAAAGAGAACAAATAGATTTTCTCCAAATCTGCTCAAACAATTTTAATTAAAATTCGTATCTAGGCGTTGATTAAAATTAAAAATAAACTGGCTATTTTCATTTTCCTTTGAAAAAGATCTTTATGCTACTTTAGAGAAGCGTTAATTTCCATATCTCCACAATTATTTGAGAAACTAAACAACTTATCATTGAAAAATTGTAGGACTATTAGAAATAAAAATCTTTTATTTGACATATATTTTTATAAAAGTAACAGTTTATAAGATATTTGCAAATATATTAATACAATTTTGTGAGCTTTAGTTGTAAACATATACTACTTAAGTCTTAACGCAATATTTCTCCAATGCCATAGAGTAATTAAATATAAGTAAGTATCTAAATAAATGGTACGGCGCACCGCACAGACTTTCTCTTTCTTTCTATGAACTCGTAAGATTTCTGAACGGAATAATGAACATTGTATCTTCACCACTCCACATAAGAACACGCATAAAATGATATACAATGATATAGAATCAATGAGAAAAGAGGCGCATCTTTGTCCACCTAAGAGCATTTCAAACAGTTAAATGTCTTACACAAGGGTCAACCCTTCTTATTAAAATTTCAATTTCTGGTAAAAATTTTAACATTTTATAAGGTGTTGCAGATCTTCAAGTCATCGCATTGATATTTAATTATTCATTTATACATTTTGACCAATAAAAAATGTAAATATTGAACATTGAGTCTAAAATGGAGATAGATCATTGCTGTGCAAACATTTCTCCTAAGAGCTTTAGGAATAAATGGTATGGCGCACCGCACAGACTTTCTCTCTCTTTCTATAAACTCGTAAGATTTCTGAACGGAATAATGTACATTGTATCATCACCACTCCACATAAGAACACGCATAAAATAATATACAATGATATAGAATCAATGAGAAAAGAGGCGCATCTTTGTCCACCTTAGAACATTTCAAACAGTTTAATGTCTTCCATAAGGGTCAACACTTCGCATTAAAATTTCGATTTCTGGTTAAAGTTTTAACATTTTATAAGGTTGTTACAGATCTTCAAGTCATCGCATTGATATTTAATTATTCATTTATACATTTTGACCAGTAAAAAATGTAAATATTGACTATTGAGTCTAAAATGGAGATAGATCATTGCTATGCAAACATTTTTCCTAAGAGCTTTAAGGAATAAATAACATACTTTTTTAGATACTTATATTTAATTACTCTATGGCATTGGAGAATTATTGCGTTAAGACTTAAGTAGTATATGTTTACAACTAAAGCTCACAAAATTGTATTAATATATTTGCCAATATCGCAGAAACTGTTGCTTTTATAAAAATATATGTCAAATAAAAGTTTTTTATTTCTAATAGTCCTTCAATTTTGCGATGATAAGTTGTTTAGTTACTCAAATAGTTGTGGAGATACGGAAATTAACGCTTCTGTAAAGTACCATAAAAATCATTTTCATAGGAAAATGAAAATAGCCTGTTTATTTATAATCTTAATCAACGCTTAGATACGAATTTTAATCAAAATCGTTTGAGCAGATTTTGAGAAAACCAATTTTTACTCTTTTCGCCCTTCAGTAAACTACCCTTAATTTTAATTTTTATAGAAACACAGACATACGGCATTGCAAATACTATTTTTTAGGGTTCGGGGGGTCATGAGACGTCGACATCCATCAACATTTCCGGTTAGTTTTTTTTACGGTTGCAATACTTAAACTTTAATGTCCAAAAAGTTAAAAAAAATTCATATTATTGCGTATAGATTGAAAGTTATTGATTTTATAAAAATATGTTTTGGATAAAATATTTGTATTATAAATATATATACATATTTGTAATGCTAAGTAATTTCATATCTCAAATAGTTTCAGAGCTATTATAAAAAATGTTAATTAACGCGTCAGACCGGAGCCCTTAAAGCCATTTTGCCGAAATATTGAGGGTAGCCACTTTGTTTGAAATATTTATTATTAATGTTTATAAATGAAATTTAATCAAAATAGTTAGAGCTGATTTTGAGAAAATCTACTTTTTCTCTTTTTTCCCTTCAGTAAACTACCCTTAATTTTAGGGGTAGATATCCAATTCCAAAAATCCCTCGGGGCAACCCTATGAAAACCATAGATATCAAGTTTCAGCTCAATCGGTAAAATAGTTTAGGCTCTAGTTGGAGGTACAGACAGACAGACAGACAGACGGAAATTCAAAAACCACTTTTTCGGATTCAGGGAGTCATGAAACGTCAGAATTCATCGAAATCTCTAGTTCGATTTTTTTGACGATCACCATACTTTCTCTACCTGTAAGATAGAGAGAAAGTAAAAATAACATACTTTTTACTTTCTCTCTATCTTACAGGTAGAGAAAGTATAGTGATTGTCAAAAAAATCGAATTCGAGATTTTGATGAATCTTGACGTTTCATGACTCCCTCAATCCGAAAAAGTGGTTTTTGAATTTCCGTCTGTCTGTCTGTCTGTCTGTCTGTACCTTCAACTAGAGCCTAAACTATTTTACCAATTGAGCTAAAACTTTATATCTAGGGTTTTCATATGGTTGCCCCAAGGCGTTTTTGGAATTGGATATCTACCCCGAAAATTAAGGGTAGTTTACTGAAAGTCAAAAATAGAAAAAGTCGATTTTCTCAAAATCGGCTCTACCGATTTTGATTAAATTTCATTTATGAACATTAATAAATATTCCAAACAAAATGGCTACCATCTTTATTTCGGCAAAATGGTTTTGAAGGTTCCGGTCTGAGGCGTAAATTAACATTTTTTATAATAGCTCCGAAACTATTTGAGATATTAAATTACTTAGCATTATAAATATGTATATATATTTATAATACAAATATTTTATTCGAAACATATTTTAATAAAATCAATAATTTTCAATCCATACGCAATTATATATATTTTTTTAACATTTTGGCCATTAAAGCTTAAGTATTGCGACCGTAAAAAAACTAACCTGAAATGTTGATGGATGTCGACGTCTCATGACCCCCCGAACCCTAAAAAATAGTCTTTGAAATGCCGTCTGTTTGTGTGTCTATTAAAATTTAAGATTAAGGGTAGTTTACTGAAGGGCAAAAAGAGAAAAAGTAGATTTTCTCAAAATCGGCTCTAACGATTTTGATTAAATTTCATTTATGAACATTAATAGATATTACAAACAAAATGGCTACCCTCAATATTTCGGCAAAATGCTTTAAAGGCTCCGGTCTGACGCGTTATTAACGTTTTTTATAATAGCTCCGAAACTATTTGAGATATGAAAGTACTTAGCATTACAAATATTTATATATATTTATAATACAAATATTTTATACGAAACATATTTTTATAAAATCAATAACTTCTAATATATACGCAATTATATGAATTTTATAACTTTTTGGACATAAAGTTTAAGTTTGCGACCGTAAAAAAAAAACTAACCTGAAATGTTGATGGATGTCGACGTCTCATGACCCCCACTACCCTAAAAAATAGTCTTTGCAATGCCGTCTGTCTGTGTGTCTATAAAAACTTAAAATTAAGGGTAGTTTACTGAAGGACGAAAGGAGAAAAATTTGGTTTTCATAAAATCTGCTCAAACGATTTTGATTAAAATTCGTATCTAGACGTTGATTAAGATTATAAATAAACTATTTTCATTTTCCTATGAAAATGATTTTTAGGGTACTTTACAGAAGTGTTAATTTCCGTATCTCCACAATTATTTGAGAAACTAAACAACTTATCATCGCAAAATTGTAGGACCATTAGAAATAAAAAACTTTTATTCGACATATATATTTATAAAAGCGACAGTTTCTGAGATATTTGCAAAAATATTAATACAATTTTGTGAGCTTTAGTTGTAAACATATACTACTTAAGTCTTAACGCAATATTTCTCCAATGCCATAGAGTAATTAAATATAAGTATCTAAAAAAGTATCTTATTTTTCCTTAAAGCTCTTAGGAGAAATATTTGCACAGAAATGATCTATCTCCATTTTAGACTCAATAGTCAATATTTACATTTTTTATTGGTCAAAATGTATAAATGAATAATTAAATATCAATGCGATGACTTGAAGATCTGCAACACCTTATAAAATGTTAAAACTTTAACCAGAATCGAAATTTTATTACGAAGTGTTGACCCTTGTGGAAGACATTATAACTGTTTGAAATGTTCTTAGGTGGACAAAGATGCGCCTCTTTTCTCATTGATTCTATATCATTGTATATTATTTTATGCGTGTTCTTATGTGGAGTGGTGATGATACAATGTACATTATTCCGTTCAGAAATCTTACGAGTTTATAGAAAGAGAGAGAAAGTCTGTGCGGTGCTCCGTACCATTTATTTTTCACATGTTCTTCCTCTTTATAAATGTTGTTGGTTGCAAAACACAACATTCACTTGTATCTATTGCTTCTTAGCCTTTGCTCATTTCATAGTTTTCAATAAATATTTTTAGACCACAAGGCCGCCCAAATTTGGGGCTGTAAATCTTATAATAAATCTAAGACGAGTGCGTGCAATGCAAGAAGATTGTGTAAAGCCCAAGTACAGGAGATTTCGATTACACTTGTGATGGATGCTATAAAAGAAAAGGTGATTGTGTAGACATTCAGAATTTTAAACAAATAACAGGTACCAATATATATTTAATAGTGTTGTACTAGGGTTTAGGTCTGTCCCCAACAAGCGCAATTTCAGATCAAATATAAAGTTTCTTCTATTATCTATAATAGTATTTGACATTTACATTTATTAAGACGTGATTTGTTATTCAAACCACATAGATTAAATCAGTGAACTTATTTCCAAGATAACAAATTTTATACAAATTGAACTGACATTCTGTGTTATGTGCACCACATTAGATTCGCCATCTTGGATTATTCAAGTTTTAGATATTATTCATAAAGATGGCGATCATAGCAAAGTAAGTTCCTTAGACCATCAGGAAGTTATAAAGAGCCCGAATGGTTTGTATATATTTAGACCTATAAAGTTTTTTTTTTACTAAAGGTTTAATAAATTCATAAATGTTCATTTAATTTTCGACGTACAGAAGGATTTAATTTAATAAAAGTTAAAACTATAAACATATAGGCCTAATATAGAACAGTAAACATAGTTTAGTTTAAATAATAGGATATATAATAAAGAGAATGGCTACCGGTCAAATTGAACAGAAACAGTCCTTCTAATGTAATTCTTTAAAGATTGTAACATATTTTCAACAAGTTGGTAAGTTAGGTAATATATTATACAATTTAGGTGATTACAAAAATATTCAATCTATAAAAACTACTCTTTTTAGGTATTTATTATTTAATATATTATAATAAATACATAATAATTAAGCATTATTTATAAATGGCACTCCGTAAATATTTTTCAGCTCCTTTATTTATAAATGAAGCCATTTGCATATATCTCGGAAACCGGGAAATACTTTCCATGACCCCAGGTAAGAAATCACTATTTAAAAATTATAAATAAGAAAAGTAAAAAAACTAAAAAATTTATGACAACATATAAATTAAAATAAATCATCTGTTTGCTAAGTTGAATGAACTTTAAGCCTCTCAGCTGATGATTACTACCCAATGACACAAAATTAGTTGTTAGTTATTGTTTACGTTTTATGACATATCTCCTTTATTTATAAGTAAAATAATAATTGTAAAATACTTTGTCTAGTTTCAAAAATTGATTGATTACACTTTTCGGAATTTTCATATCTGAATTAAAATTATTGTTGTTTATTTGATTTTGTTGGACGAAATATTATTTCACTTTTATCCTGAGGGGACGTACCATTTTAATATTTACATATTATTTTTTAAAACCATTGTGCTTTAACTTAACAAAACTTGTATATCTTGTATGTATATATATAGTATTAAATTTTAGTTAATTTAATTAACACACCTTTTCTTCTTTCACACATTGTTTTATACAGCCATTGTGTTTAAATTGATCAAACATTTTATTTTAACATGTTGTTTGATACAACTATTCGAATTTAATTAATCTTTTTTTTATGTAAAATTACATTATATAACCATTCTCTTTTATTCACTCAATATTTTATCTTTTATTATATTCATTATATTTCAATTTCTACAAATGACGGTTTTTATTTTGGTATGAAACCATTCCTTTTAGCTTATTTAATATGTTATCCTTTCTATATTATTTATATATATTCATTGTGTCTTGAGGTAGCTCAGTTTTTTATCTTTTACATATTATAGGCCTAGACGAGTATCTTTACAAACTTTGTGTTTAAATTTATTCACACTATTATATTTTACACTATGTTTTATGAAACCGTTGTGTTTCAATGTATTCATGAGGTTAACATTTATATATGACATTCTAATATAAAAACTCAACTGTTACAAAGAAATTATCATATAATTGGGGTGCCATTCTTAAGCATTCCACTCGATAAAGTAAAAAATAAAAATTTTCCTTTCCCTCGTCTAGCTCCGATGGTGTCACGACAACATCTTTTATAGAGATTTCCGGATGTTTAGTTGGATAAATCAATACACACAAACTACAACCCTTTTTCATACCTCGGAAAATGTGGTATTGTACAGTGCTAAATTAAAATATAACACAAACAAGATTATTTAATTAATATTTAATAATCATTATAACCCTCTGCCAAACTCCTTATGTATGGCATGACTTCCTAATAAATTATATAAATTTGTATTTAGAAAAATAGAAGAGGATCTAAAATTAAATATTATGTATTACCAATTTAAACTTAATACGATAAAACAAAATTACAATATTTTAATTAATAAAAAGGGTGTTTTAATTAATGTCTTTCGTAATAATACAATTTATTCTATTAAAATAAATATATTCTAAGTCCTGAATAGGTCCTATGAAATCTCCTTTAATATCCTAGGTCAAAATTAATGTTTCAGATGAAAATATTTACAAGTAAATGGTAAAATGTTGAGGTCTCACAAATGTTGAAACTTTCAGATATCAAAGTGAAAATATTAATTCAGATATGTTTACAAATTTCGACCTTTATATAGTATATATTTCCACAAATTATATGTCAAAATGTCACTTGAGGACTTGGCCGCCTTCTGTAAACACAATATATTCTCTGAACAAGAATTGAGGGCTTTAATTCACTTAGCTTTGGATCAATTCCTAGCCATTTTTCAAGAAGAAATCAAAGGCACAAATTTAATTTTAAAATATTCTAAATTTATAATTCAAGGGTGTTCCACTTAGGCACAGACCTATAAAAAACTTTTTTGGAAAACTCCTAATAATCAATATTAAGCCTTTTCACAATGTAACAACCGGGTATATTACACCAGATAAATAAAAAGGAACAGAAATATTAACAAAAAAAATACAACAGTTTAAATCATAAAGTATTAGGTCTATTAAGATTATAAACATCATATATGTACTTTGAAATGGCTGCGATCAAATCAGCTGTTTTCAAAATAACATTAAACTTAGTTAACCTGACTAACTATAAAGTCCAGACTTCATGACTTGTTTGAAATTAATTGATATTTATTATAGCCACGAAAATAAACGCTAAAAATCGATCGTTTCTTCTTTATTCGCCCAAATATTATACCATGGTATTTCATTCAAAGATGATGAAACAAAACATAGCCAAAATAAATTAAAAATATCAGAATTTATATAAATAAAACTTTACTATAAAATATATTTAAAAACTAATAAATGTTTAAATAAATAACATCCAAACATTATTTAACCAATGTGTTTTAATTTATTTACACTTTCAAGTTTTATCCACACTACATGTTCTTTTCAACCATTGTGTTTTAAATTAATCCCCCTTTTGTATTTTACATATATTTTTATTTAACTGCAGTATTTTAATTAATTCACAGTTCATAAATTAAATATTATTGTATGAAATCTTGGTGTTTTAATTCATTAGTAAATTTGTTTTTATTAACAATGCTTTTGAATGTATTCACCATTATTATTGTTCCATTTAATTAATTATATTAAAGCATTGGGTTTTAATTTACTAACAATCTATTTTTAATATTCTATTCTTTTAAATATACCTTGTTCAAATTAATCGCAATTTAGCTTTGCACATAAAAATGCATCAGCTATGTTTTCTAATGCATCACTATCGCTTTGGACTGGATGTCCCTTTACGGATAGCTTGGGTATCGAATCTTGTTCGGGTTTTCTGGGGATAATTTTTCTTAAATGTTTTATTATTCTCACTCAACGTAGAATTAGGTTTATTTCCTCTAAAATTATCTTATACCTTATCAATCCATTTTTCATCAGCGGGGGAAAAAATACTATTTTGTATGTAGGCCTCCTTCTGTACATTTTTATTTACCTTTTTTAAATTTATTTGACCCTATACAACTAGCCCATTTGTTGACGTGCTTTTAAACCCTTAATATAATAAAATAATATAATAATAATAATAAAATAATAATAATAATAATAATAATAATAATAATAATAATAATAATAATAATAATAATAATAATAAGGGATGTGCGAGAATTATTTTTTCATTTCGAGACAATCTTTAAATTAGAATAAAAAAAGTTTCTAGACATGAGAAAACATTCTTTGAAAGTAAATAAAATTAAATAGAAGTTTATTAAAGTAAATATATGGTTTATAGAGTTTCTTTTTGACATATGAGCTGGCGCTTGACTTAGATTGTTTTTTATATATAGTTTATTCAAACACATGAGATACCCAATACAGATTTAAATGCAATTAATAAAATAGTGATAGATAGTTACAATGAACACCATTTATAATTTAATTTTAAAGTGTAACAGCTTATATTGTCAAACTTTGATATTGAAAAACAATATTTATAACCAAAACATTTCTTAATGAAGGCTGTTTTGGAGAGGGGATTCTGACCTATTTTTAGGTCATTACGGTATTATTGAAAATAATAAATTCATGGTTTGGTTTTTTAGTTTCTTAGGGCCATTATTTGCTTTTTTTATTTCTCGAATCTTCGTGATTAAATTTTTAACTTTCGAGACGAGATCGAGACATTTTTTTTATATTAGAGATATTTTTAGAGTCTAGCACGTTCCTAATATTATTATTAATAATAATAATCACTAATTGAACGTTCCTTGTTATAGCCCTCTCCACGATAGGTCCATGCCCCCGATGGAAAGGCAAGGACGTTGGAAAATCGGACAAAACTCGGTGTTTTTGATGAGAAACTCTCCACATAAACATGTTATAGTATCTAGTGTTATACATCTTGATCAACACCTCTAGATCAGTGCTGCCTCTTACACCGTAGCAAACAGCTGACGTCAAGTTACAACATAATGACCATGTTCCTGAGGACAGCTCAGACAACGTTATACATAACCTACAGTAAAAACACGTCCAGATCATATCTACGGCTAGATTTTTATTAAAAACAGACTTCTGAAAGGCCTTTTATCTTCAAAGTACTCTATTACAAAGTAGGATTCTTGCAGTAAGAAAGCCTTTCAGACGGTTATTCGAATGGAAATTGTGCTATAGGTCAAGTGTCAGATGTCTCAGGGCTACAAATAGAAATATGTAAAGAACATATTTATAAAGAAACTAGAAAAAATTAACTTAAAGTTTTCCCTTAAATTATTTCACTAACATTTCTGATTATTATTTAGTGGGAAAGAAAAGATCCATCTATTGAACGAGTCCCAATAAAGCAATAATACAGCGATAAGAACCGTTCTCTTATTACAATCACGTATTGATGGTAACCTTTGGTTGTTGAATATGTTGCAAACATTGGTATGCTGTTGACCAGAATGTGAATGCTTCTATATGTTAGTCAAAATATTTATAAATTGATCCCCTTCTCCTGGAATCTTGCGATCTGAATATTTTACCAATAAAAGTAATCTCTAAATATCATTAACAATGATTTGGCTTTATTTTCAGTATATCATCAATGTATTTTGTTTATATCCATTACTTCCTCCGCCTGTGGCCTGGGTCAGTTTTTTATTCAAGCCATATATTTTCCATTATCAGCTGGCTAGGCCTGTCGTAGCTTCATATGCTTATAAACTAAATTAAGACACAACATTATAAACATTAATGAATATTATTAGGTGGTTCGGGGAAACTTCTGCTGGGTGTGTGTAGACGGAGTTTGGTGTAACCATGAAATAGGGGCAAAGTACAACTTAGCCGACACAACCCTACCAGATCCATCATTGCATCCATGAAGTTATGGAAGCTTTACAAGAAAATGTAATGTACTTGTAAAATTACTACCTAAGCTTTGCTTTCGGAGAGCACGAACTAAATAAACATACCTGTATTAAATACACTTAGCCCTAAGAAAGGAAAAAAAATATTCATATAATATACTATAGCTATTTTGAACAAAACAAATGGAGAAATCATGTATATAATGACACAATAAAGATGGTTCATTTATTTATATGTAATAACAGTATTGTACCCTACCTCTCCAGCCGGCCAGTAATATACAAAAACTAGGTATATATTCTCCCTCTTCTCAGGGGTCTGTTAAAGTCTCATACAATTCTACTAATCATAATAAACAGTGTGGAATCATTAGGAATAAGAAGTTTCCAAGTACAGCCCAATCAAAATATAATCATACATACATTTAAAAAAAACATAATGAGGTATGTTATGAATATAAACGGGTTCACCATTTACGTTACTGTTGTAGTCAGACGAATGTCGTAAAATTTCAGTATTATTTCAGCGAATCTAGAGAGAAAAAATTTCTCAAATAATCACTTCTTCCAGCTTTACTTTGGTCTGCACATTCTTAACAAGCAATAAAGTTTAGAATATGTGGAAATTGTCTTGGATGGAGACGGACTCAAAATCAGGACTTTCTCTCACCTCCATAACTTTTTCCCACCTTCCCGCTATCTTTGCAGGAATCTTCCCGCCTAGGCCACTTTTCCGTGCATCTACCCAGAACCACCCAAAAGTTGCCCAAAATTAGCAGCAAGATTCCCGCAAAATATCCTAACTCCCAAATATAGCCTTTTTTATAACTAATACAACATTAGGGAAAACTCTTAAAATTAAAAACAAAAAGATTCTGATTCCTAAAAAAAAATACTAAAAAATATTTCTGGCCTTCCTCCTCGTCAAAAACTACCCACCAGAAAAAAAACAATAGTAAAAAAACAAGATTAATATTCTTCCTCACTCTACTATCTTGTGGCAGAAATGCTCTCCTTAGCAACACGCTCGTGTGGCGAGTTCGTGAACTAATTAACTAATCAAGATGGATCCCATAAAAGAAATTTCAAAATAAGCCATGATAGAGAAATAACTGCAAAATAAAGTACGTAATAAAATAATGCAAAAAATTAATATAATATTAAATTTAAGATATTTTTTGTTTTCCCAAAGATGTAAGCTATCAGGGAACCACCTTAAATAGTTAGTATTTCCGGGTAACAGCAACCAAAATGAATGTGCTGCCAAGGCGGCCATTACTAATACCTACAAATATATATAATATATATATATTAAGTGCAATCCCTAACTCACACTTACTCATCACTATTTCTACCAATTCCTGAATGGATAGGAGGCTGAAACATGGCATAGCAGTACACAAGAGGCATCTTAGCAAAACTTCACAAACATAATATATATAGTACATTGCGAGCAAGACGCCTTAGACTGCATGATTACTTGTGTGAATCACTAATTTTACCACCTACCGATTATATTCTTTAAATTTAAAATTGACACCAGGGCACGAGAATTGAACCAGGGATCTTTGGCTTAGTACTCCAATGCTCTGACCACGGAGCTATCCAGTAATCCCTTCGTGCTAAGGGCTACTTTTCACTCATATTTTAAGGCAGATTCTGTGATGGACGTGCCTAAGTCGTCAGCTACAAATGAGTGATCAATTAAGATTACGAGTTATCAGATAACTCAACCACCATCGACTCGGTAAGGCTTTATGCTGCCAAATGTACAATTACAACTGTGTGAGTGAGCATATCCTGAAGGATTAAATAGCAAAGCTATTGATAAGCTTTGATATTTAATCCTTCATGATTCCCGATTAGCTAAAAGCCAGAAAATCTGCATCAGAGAGTATTTAGAAAAACCACGTCAAAATAATAATTAATATTATGTCTCTAAGGTTTTTTTTAATATTTCAAAATTCTCTCACGTTATCAGGTATATTTTGAACCAGCGTAGAGAGAGGCTTCAACTTTAAAATCAAGGTTCCTTTCTAGAACTGGGTAAGGTTTTCAAAGTTTATCCACTAAGGAGGTGGAGAGGGGCATAAAGGGGTGAGAAATCTCAGAGATGGAGGCTGCTTCTTATACTCAAGTATGTTCTATACACAAAAACATCAAATAAAACCCCGTCTTCGACGAGTACATCAGCTGGTCTGTTAATATATTAAAGCACGCTTCGGTGGCCACATGATCTGAGGTGAAGCTACCCTGACATTCTTATGATGACTAACAGAGATGAATGAGTGAGAAAGCTATTCCGGATCTAGTCGGCCAATTCAGTACCGAAAACTCGTCGGTTTTCAATCGTGTCACATCGGACACATTTAATACCTAGTTTATTTACATGTTATGCTTTAACAAGCCATATTTACAACTTGTGAATGTGAGGAATGCCAGGCCTCCACCGTGGTTCGGATTCCACGTTAAACTGTAGGTCCTCCATTTCATCTCATAATCATCCTACCATTACACATTAGCGTAAGTGCGTATAACCCGAACGGTTAGTAAGACGTGGTGCTAATAATAATAATAATAATAATAATAATTAATAATATAATAATAATAATAATAATAATAATAATAATAATAATAACAAGCCATATTTTGTCAAATATTTTAATATAAAGTCATGTATAACCTGAACAGGTAATAAGACGAGATGCTAAGCTAATAAATAAATTAAGTTTACCTATCTCTTTTATATTCTCACTACAATCAAAGGATAGGCTATTGTGCGACGAATCTTACAATTTATGTCAATGTTTTGCTAGCGTATTTTTCTAGGATGATGTGTACAGATTAAGCAAATAAATTGTAAATAAAATATTCTTACAAATTGACTGAATAAACTTTTAAACTCTAATCATGGTTAATTTTGCTGATCTAAGTGTGAATTTGATGACTACAAGTATTATCATTGTAACTCCCTTTTTGTCAAAACTGAGATAACATAGCTAATGGGTAGAAAAATTATTTGCCATTATTTCTGTATCATTATTGTATTTCTAACAATGCTAGAAATTACTTTATTCATAAATATTTATATGTTGTAACTCAAAAAGTTATTTTGATTGGCTATATTAAAGTTGTATCTTCAGCTACAATCTTTTACTTTGAATCAATTGTGTATGGTTCATTTTAAGTCAAATTACTATGAAACGCAATTTAAAAAAATATACAGTTTACAGAATAAATAAAAACAAAGTACATTTAGAAGAGAGAAAAACACAGTTTGAAATGTTCTGGATTATTGGAAATCATGCTAGACAGGGGGATTACATAGTAAGAAGAGTACATAAAGTGGATAAAAACAATTTAGCGTTAAAGAAAAATCACCAAGAAAATGTAGTTTAGTTTATGCTTTTACTGAACAAGGACAAGAAGTGCATGTGTTTAAAACAATGTTTCTATTAATTTAACCTTAAAATAGAAAAAAATAAATAAGAAAATGATGATCTCCAAAATATCTTTCTACCGATAAAAACATCTTAAAACTTCAAAAGATAAAATTGTTTGGATTATTTTTATAAGAAAAATAGTGAATATATATTTTTAAAATTTACACTGACTTGTCTCTACAAATTGAAGTAGTTTATTACTCATGAATATAAAGACTAGATCCGATTAATGCTGTGCATCTATAATAATTATTCAAAACGTTTAAAAAATGGTCTAGTTTCCTTTTTAGATAAAACTTTAAATTGCATTTTCATGTTGCAGCAAATAGGAATAGAGCATACGTTATTCCCATCTGTATTCAAAGTTTGAGAACTTCGCACTTACCCAAAATCCCTTCCCCTGCAAACAACAACAACAACAACAACAACAAAAACACAAATACACAAGTGCACCTCCCCTCATTTCTCTTTCAAGCCCTCCGCACCCATTAGAGCACTGCAAAGTTCACTTAATTACATCCCCTAATTACTGACTTTCACCTTCTTACTCAAACTAAATGATATATTATAGGACAAGGTCCCCCATTCCAATATTTTCCGGGAGCTTGCTTGGTTTAATGTTTGAAAGCAAACAGAGAGATAGTCTTCCTTTGCCTCCTTTCCTTCGGGACGTATTGTAGTCTGTTCGTAGCTTCATCTCCTGGGGTCTTGAGGGAGTCGAAGTGGGGACGTTTCAAAGATATCTCTGTTCAGGATTGACTTGAGCTGACTACGTGGTGGGTTTAAACAGTGTGTGTTTGTGTGTGTGTTGTGTGTGTTGTGTGTGTTTGTAGATTCTAGGTAGTTAGACTCCATTTTGTTGTTCATAGTGTTGCTAGGTTCTAGCTAATAAAGTGTTAGTTGTAGATGGTTCAGAGAGTAGCTAGGTTCTAGCTAATAAATTGTTAGTTCTAGATTGATCAGAGTGTTGTCTAGGTTCTAGCTAATAAAGTGTTAGATGTAGATTGATCAGAGTGTTGTCTAGGTTCTAGCAAAAAAAGTGTTAGTTGTAGACTGTTCAGAGTGTTTCTAGGTTCTAGCTAATAAGGTGTTAGTTCTATATTGTTCAGAGTGTTTCTAGGTTCTAGCTAATAAAGTGTTAGATGTAGATTGATCAGAGTGTTGTCTAGGTTCTAGCAAAAAAAGTGTTAGTTGTAGACTGTTCAGAGTGTTTCTAGGTTCTAGCTAATAAGGTGTTAGTTCTATATTGTTCAGAGTGTTTCTAGGTTCTAGCTAATAAACTGTTAGTAGTAGATGGTTCAGAGTGTTGCTAGGTTATAGCTAATAAAGTGTTAGTTAGTAAATTGTTCAGAGTTTTTAAATTTCAGATGGTAGTTATTCAACTGTTGGCTTGCTCCTATGGTTTTTAGAGTTCAAATATGACTCCAATTTGTATATTATTCAGTGTATAACTTATTTTATAGCAGATTTTAGACAGTAGATCTTCAACTATTAGATTTGCCGGTGCGTGCCTTGAATTTATAAATCAGACATCGGCTATAGATTGTTCCTAACATTGGGAAATATAGGTATTAAAGCATTAATTGGTAAATTTTCTGTCTATTGGTTAATTCAAGCTACTAAGGTTTCTATAGGTAATTTTTATCCTTACGTTACTAGATTTGAGGTAATTAGGCTTCAACCAAGATATGATTCTTTTGTGTGTACTGATCGTTGGTACGTGTTCTAAAACGATTCAACCAGTTTAAAGGAAAGTAAGTGATAGTTTCAAAATGGAGTGGTTTCTAAGTTTCCATGTGCTGGATTCAACTGACTGATATTTCAGTGTGTTTTGGCAGAATTTAGATAATATGCTTTATCTAATTGATTTTTAAAACTTTAATATATGTTTATAAGAAATTTCTTAAACATTTTAAGTGTAAGATCTCACTTTATCGAGTGGTACATTGCAAATAAAAAGTTTTAAAATAATGTTTGATTGCCCGTCTACAACCAAACGCACCCGCTTGTCGGACTTGCAACTACGCAATAACGTAAATTTGTCTGTCTACAATAGCTTACGTCGGAACTGTCGGACCCGCTTGTCAGGAGGAGATGAACGTTGTCCATCTCTTACGTTTATGTAGTTGCGTTGGCTTGCGTTCAGCCAATAAAAAATAAATATGGATGGACTACTAAAATCAAATAATATAAAGTTATATGGTCCATGACAACAGCGCTTGGAAATGAATAGTAATGAATACAGGATTTTCAATTAAAACATATGTATTTAACAATTTAATATTCTTTAATATTTATTTCTTATTTGAAAACATTATTATGAATTTGACTTTTATAGTCATCTTTGCTGTTTGTTCCTATTTGTTGAAATTACGTCTTACGACTTCTCACTGTAGACAATCATTTTATATTCAATATAAGCGTAATTTCGAGTGCATTTGCGATTGCGTAGCTGCAAGTTCGACAAGTAGGTATGTTGGTTGTAGACGGGCCATTGTTATTGTTTGTTCTCTGAATATATGTAAGATGTCATAAATTATTGTATACGTCCCAGGGAGAGGTAAAATAATGTAGGTAGGAAATTTCAAATTGGAGGTTTTTTTTTTTTTAGTTTTTATTGGGACAGTCAAATTTTTCATTTGAGAGGAAATTTAAATAATAAAAACGTGCAAATATTTAGAATTTTAAAATATTACTAGTTTTATTGATAGATTATATTAATATCTACCAAAACACACGATGTCTGAAATAAAAATGACTTACGAAAACTTGAACAAAGATATAATAGGATATCTTTTCTAAATATTAGATAAGACTATTACTATAAAAGAAACATTTTACCAGTTACGTTTTTCAGAGCATGGGTGTTGATTTTACTTAGTATTTATAAACACAAATTGTTAATTGGGGTAACGAACACCATAGTTAAGATTGTCATTAGGGTAAGTTTTCAATGTAATGTTTGTATTTTAAACGTTTCTACTTTGAAATTATTCAATTAAAGTTGATAGAATTTAGTAGAAAGTTTTTACTGGTATTTTTTTAACATATGTTTTCAAACTAGAGGCAAGGTATTTGGATGGAAAATGTTTTGTGTATCATGGTACATGGTTTTAAGAAAGTATAAAATAATAAATTGTTAATTTTGTACACTGGATAGGAAACTTTAGCTGGAACTTTATTTAATATGCTCCGGTGGACACAAGGATAAGTGTTACAATAGAGATGTATGTATTTATAGAGTGTATTGGAGGTTCTTACCAGAGTATTTATAGATTTTAATGGAGGTTCTTACCAGAGTATTTATAGAATGTAATGGAGGTTCTTACCAGAGTATTTATAGAAGGTAATGGAAGATCTTACCAGAGTATTTGTAGAATGTATTGAAGGTTCTTACCAGAGTAATTATAGAATGTAATGGAGGATCTTACCAGAGTATTTATAGAATGTATTGAAGGTTCTTACCAGAGTATTTATAGAATGTAATGGAGGTTCTTACTAGAGTATTTATAGAATGTATTGGAGGTTCTTACCAGAGTATTTATAGATTTTAATGGAGGTTCTTACCAGAGTATTTATAGAATGTAGTGGAGGTTCTTACCAGAGTATTTATAGAATGTAGTGGAGGTTCTTACCAGAGTATTTATAGATTTTAATGGAGGTTCTTACCAGAGTATTTATTCTGACACGGGAGGTAAAATTTATCTTTTAAAAATGTTTAGCTAGGAGAAACAATATTGATTACAGTTTTTTATATTCACTCCCAAAATGAAAGCTCTTTTAGTTATCCTACTCAAGCTGTGTTATTAAATTAATATATAACTAAGATAGTCCATATGTGCAGAAAGTTGTGTATCACTAAAAATAAAAATAAAGAGCTCTAGAAAGACATTATTTTATATGAAGAATGTATAGTCAAAGCTATTATTTATGCTTATTAGTAGTAATTACTCCATCTAGATATATTCTGAAAGATTAAAAATGACACCTGGACACGGGAATCGAACCCGAGACCTTTGGCTTAGTACGCTAATGCTCTGAACACTGAGCTATCCAGGATTCATCCCATGCCTAGGGTCATTCTTCACTCATATTTTAAGGCAGAGCCTATGATGGGCTTAGCGGAAATAGCTGGCTACAAATATGTGATTATATTAATATCACGAGCTATCAGATAACGCAGCCATCTTCGACTCGATAGTTGGCTTTTTGCTGCTATTTGTACAGTTATTAAATTGTACGGGATTTCATATTAAGAATTTATGTGGTTAGAGCATTGGCGTACTAAGCCAAAGGTCCTGGGTTCGATTCCCGTGTCCAGGTGTCATTATTAATTTTTCAGATTATTTTATATGTTTTAAAGTAGGAAAACGCATCCCATTCAAGAAAGAAACATCTCCGTTTTAGTTATAAAGAAATCTTAAGTACCCCCATTTGAATTTTGACTCCATGACCTGCACATCAGCGTCAGGAAGATGCAATAAGTGTAGAACTCCAAAGAGTTCTTGGTCACCAATGAGAGTATGAATAGTGCCAAATTACGACAAGTCATAGGCATTATTAAATAATGTTAATATTTCCACTTGACTGCCATGCAATTTGTCGATCGCAGTTATATATGAACCTACACTAGTTGTGTTTGATTAAAATGACCCCATAGATCGAATATTCCTAAAATACGTAAATTATCTCTTTGTTGTTGTTTATTGTTAAATACATACATTTTATATGCTAGTCCAGCTAAGATTTTATTCTAATTACCAAATATCAAATTCAAAATTTATATTACCAGCTTGAGAAGAGGCCTACTTGTAAATAAATATAAACAATATTATAAATATATACATCAATTACAGTAGAATTAAACTAACAAGCTATTAAGCTAATAAGCTATTTAGACGCAATAATTATATCACATCATAATAGATCTTAACAATTAATATTATTAAGCAAACTAATATCGTTTAAATTCATCATTCTTTGAAATTAGTATAAAATAAACATGTCAAGCATCATTACCATGGTTGTTAATTTAGAACTATTTTATGTGGAGTCTGGACTACTATATAATTAAGTCAAATTGTCATGGCAATTTTCACTTCACAAAATATTTAGTGTAATTATTATGTAATAATAATTATTATGTAATGTGTAGTTGTTGAATTAATGAACATTAGTGTGTGTGTGGCTTAATTTAATGCCAAGCACCACAAGGCTTGATTTAGTTGATGGCTTATTAATTCCTCTGGAACACCGGGACATAGAGTAGGAAATACCTACAGTTGAAAAACTAACTATCTACCTTTCATAACAGATCGTTTTAATGGTGTGCTTAAAATTAATCAAGGGGAGCTTTAGTCATTTATATTACATATATAAAATATTGAGCCATATTTTAATTTAAGCAGCCTTACAAATATTATAAAATTTTAATTCTCGACTGTCCACATTTTAATTTGCTCTTTATTACCTGTTATTATTATCTATTAGCGATAAACTCTCAATCAATACTTAATAAAATATTGATACACTTATAACTAGATAAAGTTAAATACTCTAAAATAATGGATAAAATAGACAAGCTATATTTGTTATTATTATTGTTTAGCAACGCGTCTTACTAACCGTTCGGGTTATACGCTTAAGTACAAATTACATTAATGGATTAGGAATTTGGAAGGTTGAATTTAGAGAAAGTGAACCCGTATTTGCGTGGAGGGAGGGTGGAAAACCATTAGGAGAAACCACCCTCAGCTCACCCGATCGAGATTCGAGCCTTGATCTCCCGGTCCTCGGTGGTCTGGCTCAACACGACTGG
Source organism: Timema podura (assembly GCA_033556935.1). Lineage (NCBI taxonomy): Eukaryota > Metazoa > Arthropoda > Insecta > Phasmatodea > Timematidae > Timema > Timema podura. The sequence continues at coordinate 56,638,115 of JAVRXN010000005.1, forward strand.
CGCGTTAGATAACTACGCCACTGAGGCGGATCTATATTTGTTAATTACGGTTATCTAAATATAATATTCTTTAAAAAAGAGAAAAGACACCTGGGCCCGAGATTCAAGCCTGAGACCTTTGGCCTATTACACTAATGCTCTAACCAATGAGCTATCTAAGAGTCGTATGAGTTTTCCGAGAAGGGGTAAGAGCATTGGCGTACTAAACCAAAGGTCCAGGGTTTGATTACTGTGTCTAGGTGTCATTTTTCAATTTAAAGAATATAATTAAGTAAGATAATGATCGTTTGGAATCAGTTTACCTAGACTAGATATAGAGAGGCAATTATATACACTACCATAATGTTTGTTGATGTTCAGTACAGATAAGCAATGATAGGTATAATTTAGTCATGTATGCCAGAGTGAGGCAAATATCAATTAGGATCATTAAATCTCGTTTGATTTTGGTTCGGTTTGGATTTATTAATTTGAAATATTTTGCTATACAATCGTGAAAATAATCCATGATTAATAACGACTAACCAAATTTGGTGACTGCATGGTTTAAGGTGCTACTCATGTAGTAGACTAAACTGTTGATGACATAAAGAACGAGGTTCGAATCTTGGTCGGTCATGCTGAGGGTGGTTTTCACAAAATTGTTTTCCATTCTCCCTCAACGCAAATGCTGTAACAATTCTACAAAATATAACCTCTCTAGTCCCTTAAACCATTAACATGATTAGTATATAGGCGTATAACTTAAGGGGTAGTTCTAAGTGATATGGAAGCTAATGGTATTTTACAATCTGCACTAAAAGGAGATAGCATGATTATACCACAGGGAAAATATCATATTGAAAACTATCACAAATACTTCTGGTCGTAATTCAAATCAAATCAGTTCACGTCCTTTTTGACCAAGTACAATGCAGAACCGACTCCTTATAACAATGAAACATCAATGCCAGCTAGTTTAGATTAAGTACACTCCCTTTATGCCGGGATCACGATCAACTTAGCGTTAACTTAAAGTTAATTTAACGTAACTTAACGTAAAGGACCTCCTCGTGTGTTTAAATGGAGGCGATCACAATGCAGTTAACTTAACGTAAGAGATGTCCTGGGAGGTCTGTTACCTTAAGTGAACGTTACTTGAAGGGTATCACGTGTTCTAGCCAGCCAATCATTATGCGAGTGACGTCAACAGGGCTATTTAGTAACTCATTTGTTGGTATTATGACCAATGTTTACTCTTTAGCGTAAGTTCTAGTGATCAGACATTGAAACAAAATAAATAAACTAAAATAGGAAAGCTAAATTTTTCAAAAAGTTATGTAATAGATATTTATTATATCGATTGAAAACTGTAAACATTCACAGATCATCACTGTAAAACTTGTACAAATCACAGATCATACTCGAGAATGAAGATGTTTGGCTCGAGTTGTTACGTTAAGTTACGTGAATTGTGATCACACATATGTTAAGTTAACTTTAAGTGAACGTAACGTTAAGTTAACGTTAAGTTGATCGTGATCCCTGCATAACTCTGAATGGACTCAGTGTAACCTTGGTATATTACATTATGTCCATATCTTATATCCTACCTCATAGTATAACAACACAAGGTAAGCTTGCAACATCTAAGGGTAAACAGTGTATACGTGTGAAGTTGTAGACAATCTCAAAAAGAGATTGTTGTTTTTAAAGAGTTACTAAGCTTAGATCATGTAAACTTTGTTTTAAGTTAAAACAAGGACCTGCAAGTTTACTAAAGCTGGGTGAAAAAGATTGAGGTATATTACTTATTAAATTTACTTACTTGCCTCTGTATTTATTATGTGCCTTTTAAATGGGTTCTTTATAAGTTTAGTACCTCTTTAAATGGTATATTTTAATGAATTTATAATAATTATTTAACAGCAAATACCCTATAAAGATGACATTTTCAATGATTAGGCACCTTTGATACGATCGCTAATGTTACAGAAAATAACAATGAATTTAAAATATATGATTTAAGGGAGACATATTTGTTCATCAAGTACGATAGTAGCCCATTTTATTCACTCTTTGTTTGCCTTCCTCAAAGATTATTTTGTAAAAAGTTTAAATCCTATTCAATACTTAGGATTTTAAACTTATTAAATTCATGTTATGTGGTTGATTATTTTTTTAATATCCAAATTTTGTTTATAAATGCATTTTGATAATCTCAAAATATGTTAAAATATATTTGCTTTTAAAAAAATTACCATCTTTGGCCACCGGATGTATATATTTAATTTTATTCAACTCAGATTAAATAATATCTATTTATATAAATACATTATATAGAGGAACATAGGCAGTGTTAGTATATTTTAGATAAATTAATCTTCATAATTTTTTAGAGACTTATTTATAAATAATAGTTAATATTTTTATACGCTAAAAGCGAGTTAGTAAATCAATAAATTAAACCAAAGGGCAATGGAGACTTGGATAGTCTTGAACATAAATGGTTTTAAATTAGTGAATTAGTTCAAAAACTACTGGGGTGTGTATATACTCTATAATTATATTCACGCAGGGATAAATTATCAAAATAACCAGTTTTATAAACTAAAAGGAGAAAAAAATTGAAAAAAAGCTGAAAAAATAAATATTGTAGCTTGATAATGAAAATCATAAATAATTTTCCAAGCTCTTACCCTATAGGCCAAAATTCCTAAATGTATTAATATATCAGGTTATTATACACAGTATTAGTCTTGGGATAGAGTTATCGTCTCAGAACCCGATGATCGTGGGTTAAAACCCACCCGAGTTTGACGAATTTTTCTTGAGCGATAAAAATCTGGAGCACAACTTCCTTTGGAGAGAAAGTAGAGCCGTCGCGTAGGTCTCATGTATATTGTGACATGTAAAATAGCCCTGGAAGGTATGTAAAATAATTTTCAGGCAAAATTTTTAGTCTCTTTTGCTTTCGCTTATAGAAATTCTCGTGTGCTGATATAATCAGTCGGTTCAGAAAGTGCACGTTAAATACCTATAAAAAAATTATCTACGATATTCACCTAGATTGTCTGAAACCTATAGCTATAATATACTATCCAGGTAATGTATCTGATTTCAAACATACATTAAATATTATTTCTAATAATATATTTCCATAAAATATTGTGTAAATTCATTTAGTGAAGCTTAATTAGAACAGCTGTAGTTTTTCTAACTGAATATATTAATACATGATCTTGGTTACATAATACTATATAAGCTTATTTAGGACTCATTCACGAGAACTGCACGCTCATCGATAAACTTGTCATATTGGTAAATTAGTTTTGATAAATTTACCGCTGCCATTATTAATAATGTGTAGTCAATGACCAAATGTGAGATGGTTCGGGTATTGGACGATCTAGCTGGCCATTGTTCCTGATGAAATGCATTGAAGCTATAATACGGGCAAGTACTATGGCATAATGCATTGTTCAACCACCTCTGGAAACTTTGTTAATTGAAGTTCTATATCAGTTTACAATGATCTTATACGTTGGTATGTGTAGTATTTGAAAAAGCTTTAATTCAATGCATTAAGCAATTATTTTATTATTTGTAGCGTCATCCGAGCAAAAGGCACAGGTTTAGTTAACACATCTATATTAAGAAATAGAAGTATTTGTTTTTCTGTCTGTCATGAGTATTGAGCATTATCTGACACAAGCAGAGGGTTGAAATTTTAGAGTTAGTATCCACTGTTCATTAACATGTGCACCTCGAAGATGGAATTTTAAATTTTTGATAAATTTATTTAAAATCTATTAAAAATTGGGTTGGGATAAATAAAATGAAGATATTTTTCTTCTGTCTGTTAGAAGTAACGTCGGGTACTACTTCTGTTGGTCTATAATAAAGCTTTAAGATCTGTCCATACACCCAAATTTTGGTCGAGTTTCTAGCTACTCTGGGTTGTATAGACAATAAGAAAACCTAAATTAATAACACTTTTTTTTATAGTTTTGGTCTGTCTGCATTTGTTTGTTGCAAGTAAACTCAAAAAGTACTCATCGGATCTAGACGGGACTTCTTCGTTAATACTCTTAGAGTACTTGCACCTATGGTGTAAAATGTCTTGGATTAGGGAGCAAAGTTTTATCTCTACGAGTATAATTTAATATTTAATTATTGTAGTACTAATATTTTTCTATATATTTTGGTCACCAATAATTTTAGATTTGAAAAAGGACACCTGGACGCCTGCACACCTGGATACGAGAATCGAGCCCCAGAAACGTTGGTTCATCCAGGAATCGTCCCGTTATCAGGGTCATAATACACCATGATTTAAGGCAAAGGTAGTTAAGGCTATTAAATAGAGGTCAAAAGATGCTCCTGTTCATCAGAGGATAGTTGGCCCACACCATTAATAATGTATTTCATCAGATCCGAGAGAGTTCTGCCCACCTGGGACAGGCCATGAGTAATTTCATCGACATAGATGGGGGAATTATAATAATCCTCCCTATGATTACAACCAAAATCAAAAACAAGGCGCTCCATTTTCTGCTTATTCACAACAAACCTTTCTAGTAGGCCTTCAAGCCGCAGTTCTGGAGATCCTTTTAAACATGAAGCCCATTTTATTGAGTACCTCAACAGGAGAGGAAACTGTAAGCCATTTGACATAAGGGCAGATATATTATTTGCACAAACTATTAATTTGCTACATAGTTTATGAATAATATCACAACCTTAGTTGTAAAAGTGGAGATCGTAAGGGTCAAAATAGTTTTTTTTACCAAGATGCTTGGCCACTTTCTGATATATACTACTGTTAGCTTGAGCACCAGGGATTCAGAAGGACTTCAAATTCTCTAAAGTGGGACATTTATTAGACAAACTAAAAGACTTGCGATGTTATTTTTCATTCCACCAATGGACCGGTCGGTGGAAAGTATTTGGCAGGATTCTAAGTCCAAACGCCTTCACCACCAAGATGGCTATCAAAGTGAACTGATCCACACTAACATCGACATCAAATACCATGAGCTTATGAAAAAAAGGCTTGGAGAGCACGTTTAAGTACCCAGTGGGGTGTATTGCTACACTCGGAGACTCCGGAAGGGCATAAATTAATACAGGTAATCAATTTATGCCACAGAGGTGTGGGTGTACCTCTCAAATAAAGAAAGCAGCAGAATCAGCATTACGGAATGCCAGGTCAATGGGGAATGGAATCTTTTAAAAGTGGAGAAGTGAGGCTTAGCCTCGGTGTTTAAGAACAACAGGTCACTCCAGAAAACTATATCCTTTATCACTCTTACTTTGGCGTCTGTAAAGAAAGAGCTCCAAAGATGATATAGGGGTCTGGAATTTGTGCAAAGAAGGCATCTATGTTCTTTCTATTAGCACGTTCACCTAAGGGGAGGTATTTATAATAGACTAACATTTAAGGATAAATACAAACGAAAAGCAACCACTTTAAGATCAGAAACGATATTAATATTATATATATGGCTTGGAGCAAGGGTAGCAACACTGCCCCTTGCCTCCCAAAGGTAGGCTTGTAAGTGAAATATAAATCATACTTACAGAGAATCGGGTGTTCAATAGGGTGGAAGTGGGTCTCCTGAAACACAATATGGATAGATCAGGGAAGAAATTGATGACTTTAATTCCTCCACGAGCATAAAAACTCCAACCATTCCATTGTAGTAACTATATTGTTTACTAATACAAAGTTATTTATTCAATCAATACATTGCATCACATCTTAAAATATATTATTAATTAATTAATTAATTAATTAGGTCATGCACCTTAGCGAGTTTCTCCTGGACCTTTCTCTAGAGGAGAGGCTTTCTCTTTCAGTAGAGATTTGGGCCTACAAACTTTCTTTTTTTTTTTTTTTTTGCCAATCTGAGTGCTAATTGTCACGTGCTGGACCTTCTTAAATGTAGCAGGAGGGCTCACTTTGGTGGATTGACCTGTCTATATAAACATCCTACCCTACACCCTATCCTAGAGGGGACCAATGCCAGGGTGTAGATAGATTAAATGTATATTCTGTGGGGCGTCATCCAAAGGGATTACTTTAATCTGTGAATGCTGGTGGACACGATCACTGACCTAGGAAATACCAGGTGGCATAGGACCTATAGGAGTGGAAGGTAACACAGGTTACATACGACCTATAGGAGTGGAAGGTAGGACAGGTGGCATAGGACCTATAGAAGTGGAAGGTAGCACAGGTGTTATAGGATCCTTAGAAGTGGAAGGTACGACAGGTGTCATAGAACCTATAGGAGTGGAATGTAACTCAAACACAAACATCCAAGGATTGATAAATAAATTAGTATTCAGACCTTCTGTAAAATTTGAGGTTTTAGTATATTGTGTCAGGTTATTGACTGATTGTACAATGGCTATTATATAATCGCAATGATGACAGTAAATAGAGACATAGTACCACAGTAAAATTCAGTGCACGAAACAATGATCTTAAATACGGTTGTTGGAAGAGAAACGTATACGTTGAGAGCCAGGGCATAGTGGGATCTTCGTCTTTGACTGAATTTCCAGAACTTTTTTCTCTACCTTATATTTCTGACAGACCCGAGAATAGGCAGAGGTTGGACCCTTGCAATAATTAATGTAGAACTTAGGAGACTCACATGGAGTATCGTGTGCCACCAGGCCACAATTTGCACGGGATGGTTTACCACGGGCCCTTTAATCACACTACATTGGGGGTTTTATACATACCGCTGGACCCTGAACACATGGAATTAAGGTAAAGCCTCCTTTATAAGGACAATATTGTCAAACGTAATGATATACGTGTCCAAATTATTCACTGTATTATTACTTTTGGTGGTAATTCTATATATTTAAGTGAAATTATAAGAGTTAAGGCTCTTACACATTTCCTCAATACTCACTCAGTTAAGGTAAAATAAAGTGACAGCTCCCATAAGGCCCTTGACCCTGTTGAGGGCAATACCTATTTTGTGGGATGGTGGGTGGGAGGGTAGAATGAGTGGTGTGGCTTCAAAACCGAACAAAGTATGCTTGAGCAAACCGTTTCTGAAAAGAAAATTGCAAAACAATAAAAAAAATCTTGAAGATAATCGTTTGTTCCCACGGCTCTGCATTTCCACGCCAAATCAAAAGGGTCAATCGACTTAGGAACTTTGATAAGCCTGTGGGGTTCACCTTCATTTTAGTAGTTTAATGTGTAAATATTTCAGTGATAGTCGTGTTATTAGACTGAACGTCATTTGTTGTCTATATCAGCTGCTTGTCATAATGCAGTTCTCTTTTAAGATGTCCAATTTATCAGCACTATTTATCTGTCTTTCGAGGATAAATAGGTGGACACTGAAGCGTTGTGGTACGGACGTCTATTGGTAGGAATGGGATGTGGAAACATTGATATATTAATTATATAATAATAATAATAATAATTAATAATAATATACCCACAGAAATTTGTAATGATTTTCTATTATTATTTTAATTTCACCTTGTACATTTTTTCAGTGGTTTTCTTATTATATTTTATTTTCTTCAACTCTTGTCGGTATTTCTATGGTACTATTGTTGTAGGTAGAGTCAGTATTAAAAAAAAACTATACCATCATCCAGTAAGAGTTCCCGAGCACACCTAGTTTTAATTCACGCAATGATCTCGAATTCTTTTTTGTAAAATTAAAAATAACTTTCTTTTAATAGCTAGGCTACATTATATATTATTTTGCTTCTTGAAATTCTTTGTGGAAACTTTCTTACATAATAAAAAAAACTCTTGTATCCTGCCATTCTACTCTGCCATTCTATATGTCGTGTCTAAATAACAAAGGTAAGCGCCCACTGGGTCGGTACCGCACGGACCGCAAGTACGGAATGGAAAGTACAACTAATTCGTAGCATTATTTGTTACCAAGATGCGTCCACTTCGTCGGTACCGCTGGCAACGGACTCTCCACCATTTCGCCATTCAACAGAAATTCCGGGCGAAGGAATTAAAATCAAGAGTGGTCCGGAACTTTTGGCGTCATCTTCAACGAGATCAGGACATAATATGTGGTATTCACTAAACATAAGTCTTTTCCTGTTGATGTTGTGAACCCAGAATGGTCGTTTCCTACATTTTCCTCTCTCCTCTTCAATTAAAAGGCAACTAATAGCTACAAATTTTTCATCGCTTTCCATATTTAAATAACACGGTGAAATATCACTCACAAAAGCACAGCTATAAACATTAAACAAATCCAACAATAGCAGAAATGCAAACAGAACTTCCTTGAGCACGCAAACACGAAGCTCACCTTCTGGCTCTAGAGCAGCTGAGCAAACTGAGTCTCCGTCCGTGCTGTCACGTGGTGTGAGTGAGGAAATAAGGTGAAACCGTCCGGCCTCTAATACTCGTCCGTTTCTGCGCATGACGTCAGCTTAGGGGGACTCGCTTTACTGCGAGTATTGCGCGCTATGGCACGTTCTCGAGTTATCTTTATATTTAAACAATATACCTTGTCTAAATCACTATAAAATCATGTAGAAATATGTAAAAAATCTTTTAGAATATCTGTAGCTGGAATAATATGGGTGTGGAACAATGAACTTACATATATTTTTACAATATTCTGCAAAGTGAACAAGCTTGTTAAATTTATCAAACAAGAGATTATATTTTACTACTCAAAATATTGTGGTGCACATGTTAACAAATTTATTCCAATTATTCCATCAACATTATGAATTATTAATTTCAAACAAAATCCTTGACTTGAACGAATAAAGAACAGGGATAAACCATTATTATTTACAACAGAAGAAACACAAAACAAAATATGTAACCAAAAAAAGCAAAGTATATTAAAAATACTATAAACCGTTATTAAAATTAAAAGACGCTCCTTTGTCATTATTAACATCTAGTCTAGAGTTGAAATATTAGGGCCACATCTCTCTCCGAGTTAAAAACAAATCTATTATTGGAAATGGCACCAACGATTGGCTTCCATAAGATTTTTATAATATAAATATTTATAGTAGGCTTTGAAAAATATTTAATAGTAGTTTACTGATGATATTTGGTTTAAGTAATGCAAAATTTTTAAAAACAACTCTATTGATTTTGTTCAAACTTTTTTTGAGGAATGTTTAAAAAAATTGATGATGATGATGATAATAATAATAATAATAATAATAATAATAATAATAATGATAATAATAATAATAATATATGTTTATTTTTCTAAAATAAATGAGTATGAGATTTTTATGACAAATTTGAGAAATTTGAAAATTCTGGAAAATGACTTATGTGTGTTTTTAAAATGTGTATTTGGGACGGAAAAAACCAAGATAAATAAAAATATATTTATTTTAACAAATTTAAATCATTATACGTCAGTTTTAAATAAAAGCTTTTTGAAATTTTTAAATAAATTTTTTTTTCTAAAATGTTTGTTTGAAAGCTTTATTTATACAGGGTTCATTGTGATTAATAAGGGTGAATATTTGTTTTTCTGAGCAAAACTTAACTAAGGGTAGTTTACTGAAAACATATTTTTGAAATATTTGTTCCAAGCTATAATAAACTTTTACATGCCACTATCCACTTTCTTGTATTAAGTTCATCCTTCAGAAAACCAAAATATTTAATATTGCTGCCTTTAGTTTTTTGGGAATAATTACTACACCCATACACTGCAAAACTAGGCATGATTCCTACCCTTTAAAACATTTAAATACACTAAAGAGGTGGCCTGTTTGCTTGGTTTCCCTCGAGTTGTTCCTTCTCAGCTACCTGACTCCCCGAAGCTGACGTCACGACAAGAAGGAAGGGTGGGAGAACATGCGCACGTTTTCACCTTATTTCCTCACACCACGGTGCTGTAAGTGCGGATAGTGGGCGCACCCCCTAAAATGTGCGGTCCGTGCGGTACTGACCCAGTGGGCGCTTACCTTCAGTATGATACCCTTTGTTCTATTTATTCGAAAAGGAGTACTTAAACACGTTTAAGATATTAACCGTCTTCTACTAAAGACATCACTAAGAAGCGGGGCCTAAGCCTCACCACTTTTGGAGTAACTTTCAATATTGGTTTAGACAACCTTACATATTTCCATCTCTTAATATTGTTATGACCCTGTAAAAAGCTGGGAAGTGAGATGCCAGCAGGGTTTGGTAGTAAGATGCCAGCGGGTGGCTTTGTACTTGAGGACATAGGGAAACCATGAGCATACAGAAAATAAACGGTCACCCAAGGCAGTGCCTGTTACCCAGAGAAGGATGGGAATGAATACACGAATGATCCGTGCACTATCCGCCATCTTGTGTCTGGCTCGGGTCTCAAACGTTTGCTACAGTCTACTCCTCTGCCGTGGAGGCCATCAACACTTTGATTGATACAACTAAACATAAGGCTTCTCCTTTAAGCCATCTCTTACGACAAACAAAGGTTAGTGAGGAACCATTCCAAACCTCAACACGCAAGGTAAAATACATTTAACAAACGAGCTACTAGCCCCTCATGATAATTGGATACACACTTTGTTGAGTACGCCAACTAAGTAATAGGCTCATCCATTCTGGTTTACCAGTGATGAGCAATTTGGAGTTCAAATAAAAGCCAAGTGTACAGAGTTTAATTCTAAATGTTTTCCCTCTCTTTCTCTCGGCGTAAATGCGTATCTCTCTCCTCTGATTTCTTCCTTTTTCATTCCTACCCTAAGAACGTGGATAAACTTCCCATAGCTAGGGCGAATAATAAGACGAGGTGGGAATATATATAAAAAAATAGGGTAGGAGAGTTGGCTATCTAGAAAAATTCTCTTGAAAAGAGGGATGAAAAAACACTCCCTTTGATCCACATCATCTCCAGTACACCCAACAAGATGTCAAGACAATTACTCGAACTTTAAATCCGTCAATGTTTCCAGCCTGTGGCCTGGGTCACTTTTGTATTCAATTTTCCACTACCAGCTGGCTAGGCCCGTCGTAGCTTCACATGCCTTATAATCTAACTTAAGACTAGGACAGACACAACATCCAGTCTCCAGCCGTTAATTCATTACTGTCAAATGGCAAATCCACATTTCCCCTATGATACATTTTTCGGCCATGCTGGGAATCAAACCCGGCCCCCTTAGCTCAGTAGACAGACATGCGAACGACTAAGCAAAAGTGTCTGATAATTAGTTGAGCTCCTCAGTCGTAACTAGCATGTCGGTTAAATATGCTGGCACTAATCTAGCCGTTTAATACTTGTACTAATTTTTTCAAATAAATATTTCAGCTACTGGAAAATTTTAGGTATTTGTTCACGTCAACAATAATGTTTTTACCTTTATCAAATCAAATATTTATATTGTTTTTATATTTGATTTAGTTTAAGGAATATTTTTTATGATCCTATAATTGTTATGGTAATTATTAATCCAAGTATTTTGGTTAAAATAATACAATGCATTTAAGGATCTATAGCTTTCAGTTATGTTTGAGGTCTCTATTAACATATTTTAGTACTAGACCATGGCTAAATTGATAGCGTGCCTTTATTCCGAGCTAATGGCTAAGGGATATAGTCCCTACAAAGGCTAAAATAAACTACACTTTATTGCAGAGCTTGGGGCTTCCCCTTTCATAGTGATGAATTAAGGGCTGGGGGATTACGTTTTGTGTCTTATAGAAATAAGTTAGTGTGTTGGTCAAGTGATGATATAATCTTATACTTACTAGCACTGCGTCTTACTGCCCATTCGGGTTACACGCTAAAGTACTAACTACGCCAATGGGCTAGGGGTTGGTAGGGTTGAATATTGATGAAGTGAGCCAGCATTTGTGTGGGGGAAGAGTGGAAAACCACCCCCAGTTCACCCGACTGATATTTGAACCTCAATCTCCACGTCCTCAGCAGTCTCGCTCAACACGAAACAGTGTGTTAGCAAACTACACCACCGAGGTAGATATTATATATCAGTCGGTTTTAAACTTTCACGTTAAATTAAACAAAAAAAACATGATAACATATTATATTTGCTTGATTTTTTTAATTTATTTTTTATTTGACGGTGAAACTTCATCCAAGTACTTTTTTTAAAATTCTGAATATAACATTTATGTAATGAAAAGGTTTATTTTGTTTCGTAATTAAATACATTCTTAATATTACATACCTGTTGCAAATAAAATATTATTTTGTATTTATTAATCTAAATCAACCATATTAATATTTTTTATCAAAAATTATGTTTATCAAGTAGTGGTTTGCCTCAGGATGTTCTATTATTAAAAACCTTTATTTATTTAAAATTTTATCAATACACGTATAATATGATGATCATACAATGCTGGTTGTAGCAATAAAAAAACCGATCCCTCATCAATTTTTGGTCAATACTGTTGTATTCTAAATACGTTACAATGATATGTAAAATATATTCATGTAAAATACGTACATTCTATATATATATACTTGTTCATACGTAAAATGCTATAAATATTTAATATATTATTTTACTACACCTTTGGCTATGTATTAGAAATAAACCAAACAATAAAAAATTGTTTATAAACTTACATCAATATTTTATATGGCAATTGATTGTTTAAAATATGAGGGATATTATTACATTGGAATAGTATGAATATCATCAGTTGTGAAATCATCGACCAAATAAAACTGACCGTATTTGAAATAATTCTGTCCAAATACGAATCGCTGTTCCGACGGGATGAATGCTACGTCTATTTATTCGGCTTTATGATGACGGCGAGTTTAATGTTAGATCCTGAATGGGCGTAGTAAGATTGTTACATTATAAATGGCTTCTCCATTTTTCTTCACATGAATGTGGCTACAGGTCTTTTAATGCAAGCATTCTTCTTCCATTCCCCATTTGACTAGTGAATGTTTCTAGCTTTGACGGATAGTTAAAAGTTGTGGAAACAAAATATTATATCATAATGTTTATGTGACCAATAAAATAAATATCACAATTCATATTCAAATTTAAACAATATTTAAACTAGTCAGATGAATTGAATTGCTATCTGACCATTTTTATTTTATTTAGTAACATATTTGTTTCAAGTCTGATATTAATAAGATTAATAGTATTTTTGAGCATCACAATAATAAGTTTTTATAAAATAATTTTAAATTTGATAAATAAATTATCTATGTAAATATTTCTAATGGAAATATAGATAAAGCATTCAAACGTTGTTGAAGTTAAAATTTAATAAACAAATGGTCATGACATAATCAAACATACCTTTTCACAACCGTGGAACAAAATTTAAAAAAAATGTGTATGTAGCTCTGCACGGACTTCCTCATCCCATTGTTTCACACATATTCATTTTCAAAGACTTGAATTAAAAATTATCTATATTTTCTTATAGCTTATATGGTTTTATAAAAATATATTTCAAATAAAAGATTTTTATCTTTAATAGTAATCCAACTTTACAATGATAAGTTATTTTGTATTTCAAGTGGTTGTAGAAAAAATATGAAAATTGGAAAATGTTAGCCATATAAAGTACCCTTAAAATCATTTTCATGAGAAAATGAGAATCGCCCACTTGTTTATAATGATAAACTATGTCTAGATTTAAAATTTAATAAAAATTATTAGAGCAAATTTCTAGAAAATCAACTTTTTCTGTTACTTCCCTTCAGTAAACTACCCTTAAATTTAGGGTTAGATATATAATTCCAAAAACCCTTCGGGAGGACCTTAATAAAACCCTAGATAACAAGTTATAGCCAATTGATGAAATATTTTCGGCTTTAGCCAGAGGAACGGACTGATAGACGGACAGACAGATAAAAAGACCGCATTGTGAAAACAACTTTTTTTTTTAATTCAGGGGGTATTGAAACATCAACACTTATTAAAATCTTGAGTTCGATTTTTTTGACGATCACAATACTATCTTTCCGAGGTGTCGAGAGAAAATAAATAGTATTTGTTAGTTTCTTGCTCTTCAGGTAGGCCTTATGTAGAAATTAATTGTCAACTACTTATAAATTAATTCGACATGTTTCGGTAATAACACCATCTTAGGAAAGTTAAAACATGGAGTATGTATATTAATCTATAGTTTATTGTAGGAATCAAGGTTGATGCATATCAAATATCTAAATACTTTATTGTTGGAAATGATGTGACCTTATAATTTTGTAAACAAAGCTTCAAAGGAAACAATAGATTAATATTCATACTCCATCCATACATGTTCTAAGATTTCTTAAGATGGTGTACAAGCACAGAAACATGCTCAATTTATTTATAAGTTTTCGATTATTAGTTTCTACATATACCTGAAGAGCAGTGGACTAACAAATACTAAGTATATAGCTATATATCTTATTAATGTTTATATTTTAAATTAATTATATATGTAACATCAAATGTAGTTTTAATATTTAGCTTACTTATTCCGTTTTTATATATCTTCATTATGTTTACTGTAAGTTAATGTTTAATTTTTTTATCCAATTTCTCAAAAAAGTGGTTTTCAAATGGTGTTTTAATCTTTACATATTTTTAAAACAATTTTAATTTTAATAAACTAACCTTTTCCTGAATATTTTTGAACTTTATAAGGTGTCACATTTAAAACATTATAATCTCCCACATTTTACTAATTTAAGACATAATTAGCTGTAAAGCCTGTTTAAAGTCTGGACAACTAATTGAAATCAATTTATTAATTATTAAAACATATAATTAATTATTTATGTAGCTATTTATATAAGTTTGTTATTTATATTTTAAATAACTTACATAACATACAAGGTAGGCCTACCAATTTTGAACCAAATAATTAAAAATATTTTTGAAATAAATAAATTAAAAAAAAATCATTTGGGAATAAACTACCCTTAAACAAATGTAACCAAGAAAATCAATTATTTTGCTTAGGAAGGACACTAAGCTGGCGCGAAAGAAGGAAGCTGAGTGGACCAATAGTGGCTAATGCGGCACTCCTGGTCCACTCACATTGTTTTATCACTAATAATTAACTAACACTACTGTGGAATTTAGAACTCAATTACTCTACTTGCCCATTCAGCTTTGTTCCTGCATACCGGCATTAAATATCCACATTACTATTATAGTAATTATGGTAATTGTTAAGATTGCCAGGTGACTTGGTGGCCTAGGGGTAAGGTGTCAGACTTCTGTAGTGGGGGTCCGGGGTTCAATCCTCAGTCACGGCACAGATTTATCTGATTGCCAAACCCTTCCTTCACCTATGACAAGACGTGTATTAATCACAACTTGTGAATGTGAGGAATGCCAGGCCTCCACCGTGGTTCGGATTCCACGTTAAACTGTAGGTCCACCATTTCATCTCACAATCACCCTACCATTGCACATTAGCGTAAGTGCGTATAACCTGGACGGGTAGTAAGACGCGGTAATAACAATAATGTTAAGATTGCCAAGAGATTGGGTGTCAATTTAATTATTTGGCTATTTATATTTGTATCCATCGCTTCGTCTTAGTATTCGTTCGGGTTGGACGAATTCATTAACCACGCTAATTGAATAGGGATGAGAAATATATAATTGTGGATAAAATGGGCCTGAATTTGCGTTGAGAGAGAGTGGGAAAACACACGGGAACCACCTTTTAAACATTCAAAAGGGATCTAAACCGCGTCACTGGAAATCCATCCTAGCACGTAACTACTGTTGTAAATTACTATGTGGGGAATGGTGATTTAAGTGAGTACTAAATACCACTAATAAATAAAACTAGAATTTTCTTGAGCGTGTGTAATTTTGTCAATCTGTTCCTTCCCGGTGGAAGTGTCAAAGTTGTGAGTGTGTGTATCAAAGTTGGGTGAAACAATGGACGAGACCGACTCGACGTGTCGGTACAATAGGTGACAAGACACTTTTGAAGAGCTTTCAGTTCTGCTCGCGGAGTTTGAAAACTCCACTTCGACACGCCTTTCGTCGGTAAAAAGGAACGAGTACCATCACTCCTATTGTACCAGACTTTCAATGTCCCTCTCCATCATTATTTCATTTCCCCACGACCTGTATAGCATTTTGATAAAGTAACGGCAATTATAAAGTGTTAGGCTAAGTGTGTAGTGAAGAGAGGGTAGTACATCTCGTATTGTAGGATTTTAAAAGGCAATCAGTTTAATATTGGAAAAAGTAATACCAATATAACAAAGAGAATACAATATGTCTCAACCGCCTACAGATTACTTTTCAACCATAGGGATATTTTGTATCTGTTGGTAGGGTTAATGAAGAGTGGTTGAACTTTAACAAGGGAGGCTGGGGTTTGAATACTAGAAAGGTGAGATATATTGGTTTATTCAATGAAGTGGTTTCTTTATTTCCCTCCAGGCGATTGCCAGTTTACGATATGTATAACTCTTCTCAATTTTGTTCATATATATTAAATACTAGAGATCAGCAATCAAAGCTACTCAGCTTATTGCCACTAAATATTTCTGATAATATTTAAGTTAAATATTTGAGTTATTATATTAACCCATAGTGTTTGGCATGCAACCTAAGACGTTAGTCCTGTATGGTATTGTTTGGATAGGATTGAGAGGTCAGGGTTCAAATCCCGTGTAGAGTGCACTGGGACGTTTTATCTATATGGCGTTTCACTCTCTCTTCACGCAATTTAGTAGACCTTTCATTTAAATTGTATTTTACTGTTATAAACCCAGTCAGAGTTAACACACGTATATACCTAAAAGGTAGTAAGACTCAATGCACCAAAATATCACTATAGTTATTATTCCAATAACTGTGTATCGTAAATGAAAGCTAATGGTATAAAAATATACAGTCAATAGTCATACTCTAACGACAATATATAATATATAAATATGTATCATAGTGAGAAACAGAGAAGAAAGGGTGTAGAGTTTCACAGTGTCCAGATTAAAAAATATATATTTATACGTTTAACACCGAGTTTATTAGGAAGAAGAAAGGTAGCATAAAGAGAGTTCACCAACATTAGAGTGAAAGGGGGCTGGAAAAATCATTTTAATAAGTCAAGTGCAGAATATTAGCACCATTGAACACAGCTTAGATTTGAGCCAAAAGATCACGTCTCAAATCATTCTATCGTGAATCTGACAATTTAGACCATATGTGTGCCATTTCAGTTTAAATGATGTTACATTATTATTTAACATGTTTGTCACACTAAAGGAGGCTTACTGTAAGGGTGAATGGGAGATGTTCTGACCAGTTGTATTTTTTTATTATTAGTTGGAGATTACTGTTAATTGCACAAGTAAGTTGAGGAGAGAGGTGGAAGAGTATTCTAAAGCTCGATATAAATGACACAATATATGAACGGCCCTTTAGTCCTATTGGTTGGACAGCATGTCGGGTAAGTTGAGGAGAAGGCTAGGAGGGTACTTGAAGGGATGAAACCTCAAAGAATTTGTGGTCAGAGCCCTCCAAAGCTAGAAGAGAGTGACACTCTTAAGATGGGGTGCTATTGAGCGTGAGTTTAGGGCAGTATTTTCGAAGTTTTTATAGCATAAACATTTATTTGGCGAAAATAATTCAAATATTTATTCTATAGAAACATAGAGTTTAGTTTTCCGCACATGATAATCTCAACAGTTCCTTAATATCTGTCAAGGGTGTCTTGGAATTTAGTGACAACTTTTTCTCTGCATTTAAAAAGTTTGTCACCAAATGCCGCTATGCTCATGAGAGATATTCAAGAACTCTTTTTTAAGATTAGCATGTGTAGAAAACTAAACTCTATGTTTCTATAGAAGAAATATTTGATCTATTCAAGCCAAAAAATGTTTATGCTATAAAAACTGCAAAATTAATGCACTAAACTGGTGCTCACTAGCACCCTACCTTAAATAAGAAACTTGCGAGGAATTGGTAGTCTATCTTTGAAATTTATTAAAGAAGAACCGGACTTACACACTAACTGAAGTATATAACCGACCCCACACCAAGTATCGCAGTTGGCATTTTATCAAATTGACAGCGGAAGCTCCCATTTTGATAACAATTTTTTGTCTGAGTCAGGAATGGATCTTATGATCGAAGATTCTGGATACGCATGTGTTACAAATATAGCTAGTATGTCAGATTTTCTGCCATACCAATAGTTTTTAAATTTAAATCATAGTTTGGAATGTGGTATTACACAAACAAAGCTACTAGTGCCTTGGGAACTCTTCAATAACGAACGAGGAACGTGTAGGCGTTCTTCTGGCCTTACCGAATGTTCATGGAGGCCTGAGATCTTATCCAGGTCCATAATGTCTAGTAAAGATTAAATTTTACACACCTCATCTGGTAGAATGTTGGCCTGTCTGTCAAATGGTTTCTGGTTCAGTTAAACTGGACGATCAGCCGTATTTAACTGATAAATACGTTTTTCTCTTACATCAGGTAGTGTTGTATCGGAAACGTTTTCTCACGTGTTTTTCGTCAAATTAAGTAAGAATAGATCTAGTTCCCCGTATTAGTGGTCAATCCCACAATTTACAATATACTAGGTCGCCAGTGACGTAGAGGTTGAGGTTATAAAATCCATAGTGAATATGGTATTTAAATTTAAGTATTTTACAATATCTCTTTATTAAAATTAAAGTATTTTCCTCCAAACTCTACCTTCCTTGCAAATAACTCATTAGTGTAAATAAGTGTACAACTCTGACATAAAATGAAACGTGGTACAAATGGTGTTAAAGACTAGATATATAAGATAGGGTTGAGGGGGGAGGGGGTATTTAAGACATGAACAAGCATAATCATTAAAAGATATTTATAAACTCAAAGGAAAGATACCAATTTCAAACCTTCCCTCATTTCGCACAGCCAGTTTATTTGACCCAAACTTCTCTTTTATGACGAGAGAGTTCAATGCGAGTCTAACCTCTTATACTACTAATTCATCGCTGCAGGGTAAGAGTAATATTCATAATCAATAAAACTTAAAATGAAGACAACGGGAAGAATCGAGACTATCATAACCAGACGTTTCCAGACCTGGTTCTCCTTGTGTTTGTGCCTCAATTAAGATCCCATATAGTGCCAAGTGTATTGATAAGGAATTGTTACTCTTGGGTTTGTATTCCCACGTGGTGTATTCTCAACAGACTTCCCTTGTTATTATCCCAACTGGCTCAACGTAAGCCTGATTGTTATAAATGTAAGTGTGTTACTCATTTGTCGATGCTTGACTCTACTGTCTTGTATTCAGACACCAGGTAAGCTACGTCTCCTGTTATCGTTTTACACATGAAATTAATAACACATTTTTTATTTAGTTTTAGATTTATTGAGACACGTAATTGTGACTATAATATTTAGGATAATTTATCTACTTCATTTATTCTTTAAAAAAACTTGGTGTGCCTGGTCGTGGTGATTAAGTCACCCTTGTAATGATTGACCACCTAAAAGCTAATTATCGTCCCGGACTGCCTCGCGTGACTCGATTACAACTCCGAGGGTCTCCAGGGAGGCTGCACCAATAGCAAGTCAGCCCTGGACGATTTCTATTTTAAGAAAAGAAAAAGCTTCTTTTCGAGGGGCACCCATACTTTCAATATAAGAAACTAGCGTAGCTCGGTGAATGGGAGAAGTATTTCTTAATGGGCTGTTTGATTCTAAGTCCGGGTAGTAAACCATCAAATAAACTCATTTTCCCCCTGTAAAGCTAGAAATGGAAAAGTTAAGCCAAAGTATCTTGCTATGAGGACGAGAGCTTGTGGATTTTGCTAATAATTATATGGCATTACATGGTTTTCACATCCTCTCTCTTAGCTAATATATTAACATCATTTTAAGCTTTCTAATTCCCACCCTCCTATGTGCTTAAAGTACAAATTAAAATAACCAGATATGCAGATAAAAAATTACACAACTTTTGGAACAATTCATCAGAGGGTGGTAATACACTTACACAAACTGCGGGGTAAAAATTAAGTTAATAATGACCTTTTTCAAAATGGAAAATGGAGGTTAGGTTAGATTCAGTTAGGTTAGTTTAAGCTGCGTTAGGTTAGGTTAGGATGGGTTTTGTTAGGTTAGGGGTTAGAATTTGAATGGGATTCTAGGTTGCTCCGTAATTCCTGTGCACTGGCTGACAGGTATAATTTATTCAGCAATTTGGGTGCACCCACAGAAAAATGAACTCATTATAAACAATTTATTGTGAGTGATAACCGTTAAACTTCTGAGGACCACACATAGATGTGATTTAACATGATATGAATGCAAGAGTGGCCTCACCGCTTTTGGCGGCACAAAGGTCAGATTAGAATACTGGTACTGAAACAGCGGGTAAACAAATACATTCATCAGACTGGTCTCGTCTAGTTTATTGAGGACGGAAGTCAGGGCTCAAATCCTACTCGAATGTACTTTAGGTAGCTTTACATAAATTATTTAACACTTTCCCTTCAATCAAATAAGTGTACATTTGCTCTGAATCTTACCTTTCTCCTGACTAAAATATTAGTGTAAACATGATTATAGAATCTACGAATAGAAATAAAGGGTGGAAAAAAACTGGAAGGGGCATTGACATATTTGATATAAATAATTTCACAGGCGAGGAATTAAATCTACACATTCATGATAAAAAATATTCCGTTCATGAGCTAGTTAACTTTACAACGGGCCACATAGCTAGCCCGGGGCTAAATGTCATACTTTTGTGTCGTTATAATCATGCTTATAGTTCAATAGTACTTTAAAACTTAATTTTATTTATACACCATAGTTAATTTTACATATATATATGCATATAACAGTATTTGTAAAAGGTATATAATTATATATACAAGATTGAAAATATTAGGAAGCATTGTTATATAATCTTCATTTAAATATACGTGGAAAAATGAACCTGGAAATGTAAATCGAACCCAGAACCTTGTGCTAAGCAGAACAATGCTTTACCATTGAGGTTTTACCAAGCTTATAATACTATCGGTTTTCCCTACCCCCAAACAGTTTTTTACAGAATATTTAGGGCAGTTTTAGAACGTTTGTGGTTAAGTGCAAATAATATTTAATAAAATATTTAACTAAACTTTCTGAAAAGTATAAAACAATATGTTTTAATAAATATTGGGCAAAAGCAATATTTCTAGATTTTAGTTTTATTATTTCATGGAATTGGTCGGAGAAGAGGGCGTAGAAGCTTTATTTAGGCCTTTTGATGATATTTTCAAAAAAATTGGAAAATACTCTTCTTCTTAAGTCAACAACCCGAAAGTTTGTTTAATTGATCTATATCACCCAGAGCAGGGAATTCACTCGCGTCCCTCGGCTGGTTAGTGCTGCCTGCACCATCTGGTACAGATCCCATTTACTCGGTGGATTTCAGGAAGCTGTGTGGTTCCTCTTTGCCTTCCACAATGAATGTCTATGAATTAATTTTAAAGGGCCCAACAATTTTGCCGGGAGAGGTATTTTCACATACCTTCCAGGTTTATTATGCATGACACAATTGACATGGATCTGTCAGCTGTACTTCTTCTACGATAAAAGTTGTGCTACGAATTTATTTCTA
The DNA here is from genome assembly GCA_033556935.1 of Timema podura. Classification (NCBI taxonomy): domain Eukaryota; kingdom Metazoa; phylum Arthropoda; class Insecta; order Phasmatodea; family Timematidae; genus Timema; species Timema podura. The sequence continues at coordinate 56,659,662 of JAVRXN010000005.1, forward strand.
AGAAAAATCCTTTGACTTCGGCTGGGTTTGAACCCACTAACATCGAATCCTGAGGTGAGCACTTTACCCCTAGACCACCAAAGTGGATATTCAATATTCATACTCAATATCTTAAGGCTATAATAAATCAACTATCAACACGTTTGACTATCAGTCGAATACTTTCTTTAGCTCAGAAAATCAAATATATTCCAGACCAGGCACTTTTGAAAGACATTACACCATAAGGTTTTCCTTTCCTCTTTACTGAAGAATATATTCAAAACTCATCTTTCTGCCTAATTTTAAATTAATTATTTAAGTGAATGTAATACATTACTGGCACGAAATAATACTGATAAAATAGTGACTTAAACATTCAATCCATGTAAAAAAAATTTATAATGAGATATAGACACATTTCTTCTTTAAATTTCCAGCCAACTTCTTCAAATTCTTTTTGAATAAACTTGGGTAGTAACGATCCTGCAAAACAAGAGGTGCTTGGTTTCCCCTCAGCAGGTCCTGGAAGAATGCCTGGAATGATGTTGTCTTGTAGCGGTAGAGAAGGGTGGACGGTTTTCTCACCAACATGGAAGTCAGTAAAACAAATTGAGTCTCAACAAGAAGTAAGTTTTTTCCTCTGGAAAGTTTAGAACTTTTAGCTGTATGAAAAGTTAGAGCTTTCCAAATAAATATTATAAGACGAGGTAAAAGTATGATTATACTCGCTCTGAAACTTACACCAGCGAGCATATATGAAGAATATCACACATTAGGAGTCTTTCTATCTAAATAATCTGTTTGAATGTACTTCCTGAATAGAAAGCTATAAAAGGCCATTAAGTGTTTTATAAAATAGGTTCAATAACCAAAAGTATTTGGTTGAACACTTTGCCTCTGTCTACTCTGGACCTTGTGTTCGACTCTAAAAACAACCTAAAACAATATATTTACCTGAATTAAGAATCCATTTTTACAGCAATGAATAGCTTAGATATTTAATCGATTAGGATATGCGCTGTTATACAATTACATTTATTGTAATGTATTGTATTACATTACCACCGAGTCACAGATGGCTGCGTTATCTGATAATTCATTATCTTAATTTATCAATCATACGTAGCTGACAAGTTACACAAATCAATCACGGGCTCTGTCCTTAAAATATAATTGAAGAATGGCTCTGGGAACGGGAAGTGGGAAGACTCCTAATAGCTTAGTGATAAGAGCATTGGCGTGGTAAGTGAAAATATTCCGTGTTCGATTCCTGTGCCCAGATGTCATTTTTCAATTTATAAAAATTATGGGAGTTTCGGTATTATATTGATTTTAGGGTTAAGATAAACTTTATTAGTGTGTGAAAATATTATCAAGTGATTTAAAAAGTAGGTCGATACTTTAAATAAGCATATTAAAATTAAGTGTAGTGAGGGTGATGCATGACCCAATCCATAAATAAAGTAACTAATCCCAGTAATAAGATTGTTTTGGTTTTTGTGTGTTTTAATAGTCATAATATTACGTTATAAATACCTAAAATAATATTTGTAGTCAAAATGATTTTTACTTCCAAAATTATTTTACTGTTATTAGTCCATTTTAGTTTGAAGATCTTGGAAATGACATTAAAATGTCACGTGAGTCACAATTTTTCTATTTGTAGATAGATTAACTAAAATAAAACATGACACAGATCAGATACATTACAATATTTTTTTCGCATTTTTTCCTAGATGGCAGTAATGTTTCAAGAGTATCGTCGCTATACTGTGTGTATGCTGACACAATAGCTCTTTCAGTTACGGTTAAAACAGCTTGGCTTAAGTGGTTGATCTGTGTTTATTTTGAGAGTATTTTTATCTTCTGATTTGCCTTGTATTGTGTTGTTATAATGCCTAAGCCAAATAACTCACTTAATAACTCTGATAATTTCTGATATCTGTGTAATAGGCTTACAACTTAAACTCTGGTGAAGTAAATATTTAACTTTATTAAATATGCATAATATTTGTATTTTGGTTGTAATATGAATGATCAAGGTAGAAACTGGGCTCCACATATGTACTTTACTAACGTAACAACATATTTAAGGATGTAGCTAACTGGTAAACATAAAAGTATGGCTTTTGATGAGGCTGTGGTATAGCGAGAACAATGTAACTACATTTCAATTGATATTTATGTGTGACAAAAATCATATATGTAAAAAAAGTGAGCACAGCTTCAAATATCCGAACATATTATCTGCAATAAGGCCAGCTCCATATGTTGAAGACCACCCACTTCCAGTTCCCCCAAAAGCACGGGATGAATAAACCAGTGATGAAGCTAGTTAAGCTGAATGTGTTAAACATTTTACTGAATCATTCACTTCTAAGATGACTACTAGCTGGGAACTGATGGCACGTTACAATTAATTAAGAAGAATAGTTTAATAAGATAGTTCGTGATCTAAAGCTAAACCAAGAGCATTTGAAATTCTTGGTTCCAGTTACAGAAATGTCAAATACTTAAGCTGGAACTAAATGGCACTGTATCAAAAGTAGTATGTGTATTTGAAACCTTGTTACAACAAGTAAACAATAAGAGGTTGTTTCACTTACCACCCTGGCCCCAGTTGAGTCGTCACAGAAGGACCGCGATCTACAACACACCGTGGCACTGTCTAAAGACTTGACTGAATCAAGGCCATGGTTCATTCCCTGTCGTGAGTACCGAACCGTATCCAAAGAAAAAAGAACAATATGCACGAGCGTGCTGCATTATATCAGCTTTTTTCGGCAAACTCATAGAACTGTTATTTCCACACGCGCTGGAGATACGTGGTTTGTCCCAGTATGTTCTAGACGCACGCTAGCCCTTACCCCTCTCTCCCTCCTATTGTTACCGCGCCTTTAGAACACGTGGTAGATTCATAGGATATATAATTGTAGGATTCTGTGATGTAGTCACATATTACATACTGGCTTCAAGGTGAGCAACGTTGTCATAAGATGATTAACGTTAGAGTATTCTAAACTCCCTTTGGGCTTAAACTATTTTTAACTTATTCAAAAATATCGTTTCTGGACTTATAAAATTTAAACTTATTGATTATTAATATGGAATTCACATCTGATGGACTTAGTATATTGGGCTCTTAAAGCCATGGAAATATTTAAATTCTTTGTATGGTTAGTTCAAACCGTATATCTATCTTTGCATTATTATCTCTTTGGGGGACATTTGGTCCTGTGTTTTTACTTAAAACTTTAGCTTATCCACCTGCGGATTTTTTTTACCCTTTTGGTACTGGCCATTTGGGACGGTTATTAACTGATAGCGTGGTTCGTAGGCTCTACTTATTTTAATATTGTGTAGGATTAATATCATCTTGTTATTTATTGGGAGATTATTTGATATTGTTGGTAACGTTTTAAAGTTTATTGTTTGTTAGTTAAAGATGGGGCCGCAAGTCAGGCGAGATTGTACCGTAGACTTGATTTAATAATGAAATGTTTAAGCAATCCACTTGGCTGCGTTGTTATCAAAATTAAAGTTTGATGTTTAGGTGGGTAATTTCAAATATAGTCATGTTCAGTTGGGAAAGCGATAATTTAATGGGCCATTTTGTTATTAATTCAAATAATTGAGTATTGCCGATAAGGTCAATTTGATAATTATTTGAGTATTTTTTAGATTATATCCCTGATTAGTTATTAAAGCCTAGGATCTTTGATTTACCTGTAAATTACAACTATGATAAGGCTAAGGATATCAGAGATTGTTATGAAGGTCGATTTAAAATATATTATATTATGTGTTTTGAGCTGCCTTTTATGGGCGAGAGTAGGTGTCTTGCATTATAAAATGTTGATTTTTTTTTAATTATGACTAGTTCGAGACAGTCCTGCTAACTTTTCACGTTGGAACTTACTTTCATTACTTCTCTCATATTGTATAATGTCCTTTTTTACTTTAATTATCTTCTATGGTTCATAAAACCAGAGAATGACAAGAAAAGCGTCTCATTTCATAGTGTTTTTGATCACATAACGCTTTGAGCTGTCTTACTCGTCTCATTGAATTGTATATGTTTGTATCTTGAATAAAATAGCTCTCTTGTTACCATCCCTGGCTGTTATTTCTGAGTGATGATAATGGGAGGGGGTTACATATTCTAAGTACTTCACTTAGATCACATTATGGAGAAAATTTTAGTGGTCTTATGAAAGAATTAGACAACCTAATGGGTTGCCCATATTTACTGAGGTGATGAAATTAAGTTTGAAAGCAGTTCCACATCACTATGAAAGCATTACAGCACTAAATATCTATCAGTTCCTCTAATTCATGTCACTGAATTGAAAGAAGCATCATATTAAGCGTGTCGAGGATTATGGATTTAATTTTGTATGAAAACCGCTTTTGGAATATTTGTAGTGATTTTAAGGTTATTAAAATACTTACATGTTTACAGAAAAGTTTCATAAAATAGGTTTTTTCCTTTGTTCGTGGGACATTCAGGCAACAGCAAAGCATTGTATTGAACGAAAATATGAAAAAGAAATGAATATTTACCTCAAAGAAGTAAAAAAATTTTCACTTGTTGGACCAAAAAATGTTCTACTTCCATCTTTATAGTTATATAAGGCTTGGTTTACTAAAGATTTCGTTAAGGCCTAAGATAAAACAGGAAGTGGATTCACCTAGCTCACATAGGTTTATCCCCATATAACTGATGCCAATCTTAACTTTTGAAATATGATGTAATTTAGTCGAAGCTACCAGATACTGAACTGCCAGCTTGGATTTAATTTAAAACAGTTGTGTATGGCTTTCTTGTAAACAGGAAAGAAGACAGTTATTCGTTTCTGTTGTCAACGTTGCGTACAATGCTATACATATTTGGGGTGCTGAATGGCTTTGAAAATTCGTTTTTTACCTTAACATTCCCCCCCCCCCTTTCTGATAATTTGGGAGCTGTGAGTGATGAGAAAGGGAAAGCTTTCATAAGAACATATCTACGATGGATACTTCCATGATGGGAGATAAGTGTCGGTTTTGTTTATAAGGGATTGCAAAATTTACTATTAGAAAAAATTATCTTTGGCAATTATTTAAATGATATAGAATGTTCACATTAAATGCACGATGATCTAAATTACTATAACTCTTTTATTTTAATATGGCGAAGTTAATGAAGAAGATTGCAAATTATATATATAATAATTGTAGGTTACTAAAAATGATTAATTCAGGGACATTTTAAATTGAAGTATATATTTTAATGTATTATTATTATTATTATTATTATTATTATTATTATTATTATTATTATTATTATTATTATTATTATTATTATTATTATTATTATTATTTATTATTATTATTATTATTATTATTATTATTATTATTATTATTATTATTATTATTATTATTATTATTATTATTATTATTATTATTAGCACCGCGTCTTACTACCCGTTCGGGTTATACGCACTTACGCTAATGTGCAATGGTAGGGTGATTGTGAGATGGAATGGAGGACCTACAGTTTAACGTGGGATCCGAACCACGGTGTAGGTCTGGTATACCTCACATTCACAAGTTGTGATTAATACATATCTTGTCAGAGGTGAAGGAAGGGTTTGTCAATCAGATAAATCTGTGCCGGAACCGAGGATTGAACCCCGGACCCTCAGCACAGAAGTCTGACACCTTACCCCTAGACCACCAGGTCACCCTTTTCATGTAGACATGACACATAAACCTTAATGTCATTTTTAGAATTAGAATATATTCTCTTTATAATCGGTAAATTATGATCCGAATTATGAAAAAAACCCAATGTTAATGGCTAGTGTAATTTGGCGATAAAATTGTATTATTATTACTATACAGGTTTATACACTATCTTGACTGTATCACCATAAAAACATGAAGTAAGACAGGCTTACTGTTATCATAACTACTAGTAAGAGTAGTCACGATGATAACATTAACGGAGCAAGGTATTCTGTCCAAAGAACTACTAGTATGGCTGTAATAACTATAATACCGTAAAGGGGGATAGCTCTACTGTTCACAGAACTATGAGTTAGACTCTAGAAATGATAGTAACATGGAGTTATAGAAGTCTACTTTACCCAGAACTACTAATGCAACTATTGAAACGATAGTAACATGGAGGGAGTGAGGTCTATTGCTCACAAAATTAATTACAATAATGTTTTAATAATAATTGAATTCATAATAAAGCTAAAGAAAGCACTACTATTCTATTATTTCAGATTCGTACCTTGGCTAATGCTAATGCTTGGCTAATGTCAGCTGAGGCAGAATTTGGTTGGTGGCTAGTTTTCCACTAATTTTAATTGGTTTTACCATCGTCTGGTCACAATAATATGAGTACTTTTAAAATAAACTTTCGTTATACGTGCATATGGCTTCCCCACTGTTCTAAATAAATTATATAATGTTTAAAATCTATGTTGCAAAACACTCAAATTCAAAGAAAATACCCCAAAAGTTTAATTCATAAGAAAGCATAGAAAAATTAATACCAATATATTTAATTATCCCTTTATAAACTATGGTCTATCGTCTATTCTTCTTCAGTTTTATAAATCCATTTCAAATTTAAATTACAAAATTAAATCGTTCCTCAAGTCAAGAAACTTGCTCTACTTATAAGTTTTGCGGGTCAGTATTTAACCTTTTGCAGGCTCTTATAGTATAGTAATGAGACTCCGGCCATGTTCCATAATAATAATATTTTATTAATTCTAACACGGCTGTATGCAATGAATTTCTATTTTTTATTCACATAAAAAATTAACACCTTTCACTTCTATTACCGTTATTCTTATTTGATAGTAAACATTGCTTACGCATTCCACCTCTTTGAGCTTTTGTGTGTCTACAATTTAGCAACACGTTTTGGTTTTGTCTAGCTAGCGAATTATCCGATTCAATCTCATTTAATTTTTTTAGGGATTCCAATTTGATTCAAGTGCATTAAAAAAAAAAACACTTTGGGACAACTATTTCAAAACGTTATGGAGTTAATTTATCTGTCCCTTTATTTTCATTCGTTTATTTGTAAATCACGTTTGAACCAACTTTTCAAGGTGCCCGACTCCAGACGATAGTCATAACAGGTTTGGCTATTTATTTATCTTCAGTTTCAGTTTCCATCCTTATGAGTGTTTATAACATATACAACGTAATATTTGTGTAAATAGGTTTCTGGCAATGAACCTATTGAAAATTGTATGACTTTCAATAGCCTACGCCAGCAAATAACCACATCCAATCTATTATTTAAACACCTTAATATTGTAGTTACTACCGTCTTTAGGAAACGTTTGGAACTTAAATTTATTATAGCTATACACAATAGATTTTTAAAATATAAATTAATTTTAATATAAAATGTGTATAAAACTAATGTATTTAGATTGTGGGTCCGTTATGTTTTCAAAGATCTTAAATTAAACAAAAGCCTATCCTATTATTGGTTTAAAAAAAAGGGGGAAAATACAATGCAAATTCACTTTCTGAAATGACTGATTATATCATCACACGACCTATTAATTAAATTAAATCTAGAACAACATAACATCCAGCTCCCAGCCGTTAATTTATCACTGTGAAAGGTTAGACCCACATTTCAACAATGATTACATTGTTCGACCTACTCAGGAATCGAACCCAGGAACTTTATATCAAAGGAGAAAAACCCTACCGATTGAGCGAGGTAGTCAAAAAATATATCCCAAACAAAGCTGTATTAAGTTTCTAGTGACCTAATGAAAGTAGATGGGTTAAGACAGGAATAATATATCTAATACTACTACCATATTTTATCATCCTGGCTTATTGTGGCAATATATGATTTATACTACATGCTATGTTTGTTGAGGAATAATGTATAATACTAAACTGAGAGAAATTAATTCATGAGAACAAGCTGAATGTGATGAATGTTTATGATTAAGCTTTACTTGCATAATTTAACTAGATGAATTGTAGGTTTTGTAAGAGTAAAATAAATGACAAGACACAATCGTACAAACTTTCTCATATTGTGTATTAAATCTTCGAAGATAATATTCAAAACTAGGCTTTGACTTAGCTACCGAAAGTTATACTGCCCTTCAAAAGGAATTTGTGCCACGGATTTTGTCACTTAAGAAAAATCATTGGCCTCACCTAGTTTTGAACTCACGGACATTGGGTCCTGAGACAAACACTTTAAAACTACCACGATCGAGTTTTACAACAGCAATAGTAACAATAAATAATCTTTTTTGTAATAAGTGTATCGTATATTATCAGGATATTATTGTTTCTGGTGAGATATTAATTTTTAATCAGCGTTAGGAAAAGTGATGGAGGCTGAAAATATTCCTACTCACTCTTTTATTTAAAGATGATCATGGTACTTTTTTATGCTCATGAAAGTACATAAGCGTGTAGGTCCTTCTTCCCGTACCAATGAATAATGTAAAGTGGTTACTCCATGGCATGAGCCCGCAAAGAAGCTATACCTACCAAGTAGTCAGTACCATTAGCGATGAGAGTGCCAATATTTGTGGATACAAGGTGTGATGTGGTCAGCACAAGAAGACCTCCAGCCATAATAATCAGTTTTCTAGGCCGGAATTTCTAATTGTTTATTGAAGTAGCTCCTCATTTGTCCTCATGAGGTGAGTTTGACCCCGTTCTAGATCCAATACTTCGTAGATGAAATTTGAAAGCACCGGGGATCAAACCCAACTATACATTAAATAAATAGATATTATACAAATAATAGTTATGGCTTAGTTATATTATGATAAGCTTATTTGTTATAAAACAATTTACACATTGGTGGTTGCATGGCCAAACGCGTCACTCTCTCATTAACTGGATTGTCTGTGGCGGGGAGAACAGGGTTCAAAACCAGGTGGGCATGTAAATTAGAGTGTTCTATTCTACGTGACTGCGAGGAAAATATAGCCATATGGATATCATGGATTTGGTTCCAGCACTCACTGAAGGAGGGCTGACTCCTCTCGGTTATAGAAGCTGGTCTAGGCGGGGAGGGGTCCCAGTGTTCCAGTGATGACAGGGATTGATGGTGGAGCACGGGCGTATTGGCTCCTAAATTGCTTGCTGCGCATGTAAAAGTGCGTGGCTACACACCCATGATGGGCTAAAGGAGCCTAGTAAGAGGTGTTTGTTCCCCAGACAAATAGATTTCGAGCCCTCTTACTGCAGGCGAGTTTCTGACCTATAGACGGTGTCAGTCTAGTATTGGCGGGTTCCTTCATTCCGGACAGTTACTAAGATTCCCTTACCAGCCCAAATTAATAAGGTATAATCTAAAAATATGTTTTTTAAATCTTTTAAAAAAATTATGTAGTCCTATAGCTTTCAAAAAAAATTCTAAAATAATTTAAATTATTTTTAATAGGTACCTTAACTATTTTGGATACATAGGGAACTTGTATTTTTAAAGCTAAAATTAAATAAAACAACAAAACATAAAAAATTTAGCCATATATCTACACCAGGCTGTAAAGGGTATTTAATAAAATGATTAACATTACACGTTGATATAGCAGCAGGTCAATCTGACCCATACAGCATTATCATATTATAATGCTATTTTGAGTAGTGGTGAATTTGTAAGTTTTTCTAAGCGTATGGCATCATTAATGACCGGTAGGGACATTCCATTCCATTTCGCTTGCCTGGTGACACAGAGCGTTGCCCAGGGCACACCTATGGAATTTGCCTACACGTCGTACCCACATTGAAGTTATGTGATGATTGTGATTATGGAGCTGTGGACCAGTGAGAGCCATAAATTTAACTTAAGCCTTACTAACCAACCCCTGACGACCATTGGAGAGTTCTTCTTAAGATGCCCAAGGTGCCAGCCGGGATACCTAACACGGGACCGCTAGATTCGTGTCCAGGTGCACTGACCACTACATATTGGGGCCGATATTTGTAAGTTATGAAGTTCTCTATTTCTTATAATAACAGAGCATACAAACAGTTCCTTTATCTTCCAAACCACCCTTGTCCAATAATATAAAGATAAGTACAATCAAATATAAAAACCTTGTCCAGCACTGTTAAATATCAGTGTTGTAGTTATTTATTTCTAGTCCTTCATGTCTCCTCCATTAGTCCACATCCTTCTACTCGGAACACTCATCTACAACTCCCCCCCTCCCAATCCCCTCCATCATCTCTTTCTACATATATTGCACCCCTAAATAATTGCCCTCTCTACAATCCAGTGGCTTTTAATTAATTTCGCCGAGGGTTGGTGGACCCTATACACGACACGTGTCCGTGCTAGACTCATATCTATGTAAATTATTTACGGTTAAAATTAAGTGGACCGTAAGGTAATGCAAACATTAACAAATTCTATTTTTTTTAATCGCGTCATCTTTTATTATGTAAATGTGTTATAAATTTAACCTTTTAACTGTTTGTGTTGTAAATTTGTTTTCAAGGAAGTCAATGAAGTGCGTTGGGCTCTGTGTTTTATTCATCTGGTAAAACGCAAATCCATGTCACTCTTTATTTTATACAAGAACCACATTTTGGACTCTCCTATTGTGTGTCCAGATTTTTGCCGGTTAGTTTGGCAATCTGATTAGTGGAAGGGATGTCTACCAATTAGTATTTTTTATTCGCAATCAATATTAACATTGCAGACAATCAGTTTTAAAAGAATTTAGGACTCAGTTTTCCCTAATGTTTAAAAATGTATTAAAAATAAAAAAATACATTTTTAAAAATAAGCACTACGAGATTATTATTGTTTATTTTCGAATAAATAGAGTTTAATTTAAATTATTAGTTTTAATTATTTTCATAATTTGTAAAATTATTAATTTCAAATAAAATATATCAAAGGTGAACAATATATATACCTTAAATATATAAAATACAGTACATATAAAAATAAATTATATAGTTAGATTATAAAAAACATATTTTATAATTATTTAAATCTGTTTATGATGGACTAAATATACAAGATATTTTAATTGTTAGTTACGGTTAATGCTGTATCTAAATATCATATTATTTACATTTATTCGTATTTAGATTTATCTGAATGCCAAACCCTTCCTTCACCTCTGACAAGACGTGTATTAATCACAACTTGTGAATGTGAGGAATGCCAGGCCTCCACCGTGGTTCGGATTCCACGTTAAACTGTAGGTCCTCCATTTCATCTCATAATCACCCTACCATCACACATTAGCGTAAGTGCGTATAACCCGAACGGGTAGTAAGACGCGGTGCTAATAATAATAATAATAATACATTTATTCATCGATAGCTCACTGGTAAGAGCATCGGCCTACTATGTAAAAGGTAGCTGGTTTGATTCCCGTGTCCATCCAGGTGTCAATTTACTTTCTCTCGACACTTCAGAGATCGTGATCGTCAAAAAGTTGAACTTGAGATTTTGATAAATGTCGTCTTTTCATGAACCTATGAAACAAAAAAAATGGTTTTCGGAATGCCAAATGTTTAAATGTACCTCAGGCTAGACTAAGCCTACTCTACCGAGTGGGCTAAAACTTTGACTCCGGGATTTCCTAATGTCCCTTAGAGTATTTTTTAATTTGATATCCATCCCTATAAAATAAGAGTAGTTCACTAAAGGACAGAAATGAAAATATATATATTATCTAGAAATTCGTTCTAACTAGTGATTTTGATTACATTTTATATTGTGACAATGTTTATCATTATAAACAAGCTGGCAATTCTCATTTTCTCGTGAAAATACGTTGAGTGTAGTTTATATGAGGGAAATTTTCCAAGTTTTATCGTTTTTCCATAACTATTTGAGGTACGAAATAACTTACCATTGTGAAACTATAGTTCTGTTAAGGATAAAAATCATGTATTTGAAATATCTTTTATAAAAGCAATAATATCTTAGCTATAAGCAGCTATAAAAAATACCTTCATTTTCACCAAGAGTGAGATCAGAAAGACAATAAGGAGAAACCAACTTAGTAAACCCAACAAGGTTTCATACCCCAATCTCCCCTTCACCAGCAAACCAAACAAGAAGAGATATAATAATTCAAGTGATAAGTTAGGATTTAAAAGTCCACATATAGTTTAGAAGGCATGCAGGAGGTAGGTAAAGAGGCAACAAATAGTTTACAAGGCATGCAGGAGGTAGGTAAAGAGGCAACACATAAATTACAAGGCATGCAGGAGGTAGGTAAAGAGGCAACACATAGTTTACAAGGCATGCAGGAGGTAGGTAAAGAGGCAACACATAGTTTACAGGGCATGCAGGAAGTAGGTAAAGATGTAACACAGATTACAAGGCATGCAGGAGGTAGGTAAAGAGGCAACACATAAATTACAAGGCATGCAGGAGGTAGGTAAAGAGGCAACACATAGTTTACAAGGCATGTAGGAGGTAGGTAAAGAGGCAACACATAAATTACAAGGCATGCAGGAGGTAGGTAAAGAGGCAACACATAGTTTACAAGGCATGCAGGAGGTAGGTAAAGAGGCAACTCATAGTTTACAAGGCATGCAGGAGGTAGGTAAAGAGGCAACACATAGTTTACAGGGCATGCAGGAAGTAGGTAAAGAGGTAACACAGATTACAAGGCATGCAGGAGGTAGTTAAAGGGGCAACACATAGATTACAAGGCTTGCAGGAGGTAGGTAAAGAGGTAACACATAATTTACAAGGCATGCAGAAAGTAGGTAAATAGGCAACACATAGATTACAAGGCTTGCAGGAGGTAGGGAAAGAGGCAACAATGCACTCCTTTCATTCCAGTAATCCCATTCTATATTAATGTCCAATAGGCAGCAGGGGGCAGAAGGGAGGACGGCCCTAGAAAGACGCCCCCGTTTCCAATCTCCCTCAAGACTTGATTATTCAACGTTGGTTCCTCTGTTCTCTGAAGCTAATTCACCGCCCACCCACAACACGGGCTTCTAGTAATCGCGCGGACCAGGCGCTACTACTCGATATTCGAAGCACATTCCATTGGGCTCACTCATTTTACTCCGAGTCGTATCCTCTTACCTCCCTCCCTCTTCCTTCCATTTTCCCGTTTCCTCCCTTCCGTGAAAACCCAATCCAGCCGGCTACTGGATCGGTAACAGGCCTTCGAGCCGGGATAATCCGGACAAGAAAAGACAAGGTAGTTGTATTTAATTAAATTTCAGTCACGAGCTTGGCAGACATTGAAGTGTAATGAAGCCGCTGTAAAATATCGAGGCTATTATAAGTTTGAAGAATACTCGAACAAATTAAAATTTAAAGCGAGTTTATTAAAATCGAAGTAAAGCTACCTTCGACCAAGGTTTTGTATCCGTTGGAAACCATTTAGGAGAAAACACCTTATTGCACCCGGCTGTTTTTGAGCCTGGATCTCTAAGTGAACGGCAAACCAAACCATATTAGACTAATGCTTTGTCTATGTCCTTACTTTTTATTAGTTTTATTCTTACCTGTGAATGTCAAATAATTATGCATTACATTAATTTTAAATTTGGAATATTTTCTTTGCAAGGGATTTCAAAATTATTTTTGGTTTAAGTGTCTATTATAAAATTTAACATAGTTTAGACTCTTTTTAAAGTTTAGGTAAATGTTGTACTGTGTTATTTTTTAAATTACAAGATCTTAAAATAATAGTTAAAGATAAAATAAACCAATTTCCATAAACAAAGTTAAAAAATGGCAGCGATGGTTGGTTTCCTTTTGAGCTCTGAGACATACCATTTGCAGAGCTCCAAACCTCATCGGCGCACTTACTGGAATATTACCCAATATTAAATTAATTTTCACTGTAGTTTCTCTACGGAATACCAATTAAATGGCTTGCGTGTGTTGTTTACGGAACTATTTTTAAACTTTAATTCTTATAAATCCTGTTAAAATAACTCCGTCCTGTAGGACGCAGGAAATTAAAATGAATATTTATTTTAAACACGTACTAAAAACAAAAAAATGACTTTAAGAGTAATTTTAAGAGGCCATCAAGTTTACGTACCAATTAGAAAAAAATCTAATAATTTATTGCTTATAAAAACCCAACAATTTATTTTGAATTAGTTTAAGGACCATTATAATCAAATAAGAATAGAATTTTTTTTAAAAACAAAACTCTAAGGGCCAATATTTCAATATTAGGTTAAGGTACTAGTTAGCTAAGTTGAGGTTTAATATATACCTCGAGTTAAATCTTCAGGTTAACGTAGTTTACTGTTTGAATGGCTTTTTATGTAGACTTGGAGTTAATTTTTTGGTAGTATATTTTTACTTAAATGTCACTTGAACAAACATATTTTTAGTGGAAATGGGAAATCATGAATGCTGAAATGCGTTAATAATCAATATCTAATTTATTTTTAAATACATTTGCGAGTCTTTTATAAGTTTCAGATACATTTTACTAGTATATTATATACTAATATATTACTATTATTCCCTCCAAAAACTATAAAACTTTTTTAAATATAATTAATAGATTTAATTATGTATTTTATCCAGCTTAAAAATAAACTAGAGTGTTTAAAAAAGGGGTGACGAGTGTGTGCAAAAACCAGTACATATAAGAAACTTTATTTTTATACAAGTTAGTAAATAAATAATAATTTAACGTCATCCTTCTATTCACAAGGATACAGAGAATCGATTTGATCTAAAACAAATATTAATAAAAATATTTGTTATGATAAACAATTAAATCAAAACTCATCTAAGTCACGGGGTATTGCCATATCGCTGAGCGTGATTCTAATATTTCAAGAAAAACATGCTAATAATGCTTGAAATATTAGGTTTTGACATTTTGGAATAGTTTATAATAATAAAAAGGATTACTCATATTATAAAACTTTAATAACCCAATAAAATAAACCTAGATAATATTAAATAAAATTACATTTTTCTTTCAATGAATGAGCCCAGGCCTTAAGTGAAACTTTAACTAGTGTAGGCTATGCAATACAACTGGACCTTGTCCTTTATGGAGTGTTAGAAAAGGAATAAAAAATTCAAGTAAAATTTGTTTTCTACTGAATCATTATTTTATTTGTTAGTTTTGGTTTGTTTAAGCCATCAGGCCTAATTTATTTATTTTTAAATGAGCACCAGACTTCCATAGATGGGTGTGAACATTTTTTCCCCAATAACTGGGTTCAGGTTTCAAGTGAAACTTTAATTATGATACCACAGTCTACCTATTTAATACAATTAGGCCTAGGCCTTTATGAAAAACATTGACGATTCTCTCGAAAAACTATTACACTACTAAGTAGAGTAAAACTGGTACAGAAAAAAGGGAAATATATTAAACTATAGAGCATAAGGGTTGATAATTAGTTGCAAGAAGGTCATACAGAGCCACACATTTTTTAGTTTTTAAACACTAGTCTACCCCAGCTGTGTGTGAATAATTTTTTCTCAACGAATATTCACAGTTCTGGCATGGTATAGTTTTGAGGAGACTTTAGGCTATCACTTCATTATATATTTATTCTTAGCACCGGGTCTTAATATTATCTTTTTAATATTGTGTTTTTGTCTTATCTATACCCATTTAAATGCACTAATAGGGTATAAGAAATAGTAACGTAAAATTAAGAGACATTGTAACCATATTTGTGTGGAGGTAGAGTGAGAAACAAAAAAAAAACTCTTTGTAGACACACAACCAGGAAGGATTTGATGCCTGACCTCCCCATCAATGGCAAACCAGACCATTCCACAGCGTGATAACGAGTGAACATAACCGAGAGCTATAAAACTTCCAATTCGTGTATGCTTTAACCAGGATGAATTTCAATGAAAGACCAAACCAGTCTACAAATGCATTGCCTTTTATTTGTGAAACCTAAATTAATCTCTCATAATAGCTCTCGTCAAGGCCATGTGCATGTTTAGACTCTCCCCCCTCCACCCTTACCTCAAAAATACAGAGTTGATTGCTACCTGCGATAAAGGTTTCAGAGGATTATAGTTTGTTTTGTTTGCTTGCTAGCTCAGTCTTACTCTTAAGATGGGAGGAGTGAAGGGGGGTGGGCTCTAAAGTGCTAGTGCTGATAGTTCTGGCAACACTGTGGGCTGACTGAGCCGCCGAAGACAAAGTATAACTCAATTGGTTTCTTCTGATACCGTCAATTAGGGCTGGCGCTGATGCGACTCTTCACTTCAACCACCATTGACAGGACGCCTAGTTTTGAAACTCACGAAAATACTCGCTAGTGAGAAAACTCGCAACTCATTAACTCGCAAATTGCAGGGTATACCAAAACAGAGCTAATTTTGAAAGGTTTCTACTGTCGTGCGAGTCTGTGTAGTGTTGTTTACTTGCGAATGAGCTTTCAATCTGACAACACTGTAAAAACATGACGTGCCAAAGGATTTAGCCGATGGGATGCGACAACGCCCCATCGTACAAGATACGTAACTGAAAGTAAACACTATTATTGTATTGAGTGCATCATATAAAACGATTTGTTTAGTTGTTTGCATCTAAGTTTGTCGTCTCAAAATTTACTCAGTTATATGAGTAGAAGTTAAACCATCCTTCCCTTCCTTATCCACTTCAGCATACCTGGATAACGTGTTTGTCTACAGTTTAAAGATACACGGTACGATCCCAATTCGGGTGAGCTATTTTAAATTTTTTGTCTGAATTTAAATCACCTTTTAGTAATTAGAATTCAGTAAGATATTATTTTATTTTCACAACTATTTTTAATACATAAATATGCTCTAAAGGTTTTTACCATACGAATAATAATTAGCTTGCTTAGCCTTTTTTTTTAAAGGTGTACATTTTAATGTCATAAAACCTAGTAATTTAACTTTTAAATAATCACCTAAAAAATTTTAAAATTATAGTATTTTTTAATGTACTACCTTGTTAATTTATTTTTTATAGAAGAATATTATGGTAGTATACAAAGACTCAAATAATTTGTATACTAAATAAAAGAAATATTGGAGATGACTGGATCTTAACACGAAAACTCTAGATTATAAGAATGTGAGTTAGGAATGAAGAAGGCTAAGTTCAAAGGAGTGTAACCACATTTGCGTGGAAAATTATTTTGTAAAAACAACCCTCAGTACACCCGACTGGTAATCGATCCCCGATCTTACTGTCATCTGCAGTCTAGTTCAACACGAGAGTGACGCCTTAGACTATGCGGTCACTGAAGCAGGTAATACCATTAAATAATTATTTATTAATCTATATATTTGGTGAGTGAACCCCTGCCATCTAAGTGAAGGACACAAACCAACCCAGGAGAACTGTATTGCAAGTATCGTGTCGGGGGTTAATTGATACTTATCGTGCAGTGAAGTAGTTATGTCAAACCACGCGATTCTTCCTAATATATTCACAAACTGTCGAGACTGACGTTTAATCATAAGTCTTATCATTTCCCTTACACTCGCTCTGTGTCAACTAATTTCCCCATTCAGATTCCAGACCCGGTTTGTGTAACGCATGCAAGGGGAGCTTGTACCTAGTGACACACTGTATGAGCAGCGATAGAGAGGATACAAGGATAGTAGTAGTAGGGGTTGAAAGACAAGAGGGAACTAGAACTAACGTTAACACAAGACTCCAACGAAATAAGGTTGGTTGACTGAGGAAACGAATGAAAATTAGTTTTGGAGGCTGCACTTCTATCCACCTCTGTCTACAATATATCTGTGTGGCATGACAATATCCACATTTACATAATTGATTGAAAGACTTTCTGTTCCCTTTACTCCACCCCCCCCCCAACTTCCCCTTCTCTTCTAACCTCCTACCCCTATACGGTTGAGAAATTTGAACTTACAAAATGGAGTTGTGGAACGGTAAAATGGTGACCTTGTTGGCTCGCTGATAAGAACGTGTTAAGTGCATGGCGATTTATGATGCACAGAATCGTTGTTAAAAAAATATATCCTGGATTTGAATGAAGACGCGATTTTACTTTCTCTTGACACCTCGAGAGAGAACTATCATGATCGTCAAAAAAATCGAATTTAAGATTTTGATGAATGTCAACGTTTCATGACCCCTTAAACAGGATAAGGGGTTTACGCGTAT
Organism: Timema podura; assembly: GCA_033556935.1. Taxonomy (NCBI): domain Eukaryota; kingdom Metazoa; phylum Arthropoda; class Insecta; order Phasmatodea; family Timematidae; genus Timema; species Timema podura. The sequence continues at coordinate 56,677,757 of JAVRXN010000005.1, forward strand.
GTCGTCTGCTGTCTGTACCTCGGGGTAGAGGTGAACATATTTACCAATCAGGTTAAAAATTGGTATCTAGCGTTTTCATAAGGTCCCCCTGAGGGGTTTTTGGAATTATATAACTAACCCTAAAATTAAGAGTAGCTTACTAAAGGGCTAAAATAGAAAAAAATTATTTCCTCAAAATTTGCTCTAATGATTTTGATTACATTATTTATCTAAATACTGTTTTAAATCTTAAAAACAAAATGGAAAATCTCGTTTCCCGTAAAAATGACATTAAACGATACTTTACTTAGACAGGGATTCTCAATTTTTATCTTTTCATATTTTCAACTAAACCTATTTAAGATATGAACTCATGGATCATTGTAAACATGTAGTAATATTAAATATAAAACACTTTTGTTTGAAATATATTTTAAAAAATCATTAGTTTCTGAGCTATAAGCCAATGTTTATATTTTTTATTCAAGTCTTTGAAAATCAAATTGATTGTTATGTTCTTTGGTGGACAGAGATGCTCTTCTTTTCTGAATGTTTCTTTAAATAGTGTATATTATTTTACTAAGGCTCTTTGAGGAGTTGTTCATGCAACAGTGTGTATTATTTCGTTTCGTAGATTTTATGAGTTTTTAGTAAATGTCTCTATTTTAAGTTTAAATAGAGATAAAGTCTGTGCGTTGCACCTGACTATTTATTTTTCAATGTCACCAAGATTTAATTGATTTATACATAATTCAAAATTGTAGCAACAAGATTAAATAACTATGTAGATAGACAGCCTAGTCAGGAAAAAAGGTCTATAAACCAACATTCAAAGGAGCGTCTATAACTGTGTTCTAACTTATTTGGTTTTGTCCATATTTAATTCACAATTAAGTCTCCACACAACATCCGTTGTCCAAGCATTTGTTCCGTGTCATAGCCTCAATCAATTCAGGTCATATTAAGTTTATTTTCAATTTATGTATTATTAGTATTTTAACTAACTTTATTTGCAAGTTTGTTATTTTTGAAGTTACTGATATTTGCAATAAAGTTTGAAAATGTGCTCAACCAAGATACACACACTATAACCATACATATATCTTGTGACATTTGAAATATATTAAAAGCTTAAATAGGCCTACATGTTTAGCATATTTATTTTTAAAGAGACAAGTATGTCAAATCAGTATTCTAGAATTTTATAATAAGTTAACTGTTATCTTTCCAATGAAAAAACATAAATATCTTAGTTATTAAAGCTAATAATTTTAATTATATTTTTACAAAAATTGTATCTTTTATTTTTAAGTCTTAATTATTTTTCTCGAGTTTAAATTTTACACTAATATCTACTAAATAGATATCAGAATAATTTTGTTTTAAGAATGATCGAGCGAATAGAAATTTATTTAACAATATTTTTAGTTATCGGGTAATTAACCATATGTAGGGATTGCAAAAATGTTATATATGTGTGTGAGTGTGTTTGTGTGTGTGTGTGTGTGTGTGTGTGTACTCGTAGCTGAATACAGGAACATTTGCGTGTTTATGAATGAAAGCTATTTTTTATCTTCTTTAGGCTCGCATGATTATTTAATTTAGAGATTTGTGAAAAATTGATCATTAAAAGGGCATATGTTAAATTTAAATTTAAAATAGTTACAGATTTATCTTATTTAATTCTGTTGGCCCTAGATTAAAAATAATATAATATCTTCACAGTTTGTGATATTCTAATACAGCTAGTTGTACCTTTTTTTTCTATCTTTACTATATTCTTAAACAAATTAAATAATAGTTTATATATTATTTCATTAAAGCTATAGATACATTTTTATATCTAATATAAGGATATTATGGAAATTTATTCTTTAAAAATTTATAAAAGAGTAAATTGATATACTTATATTGTGTATTCTTTAGTAAAAATATTTTTGATATAATACACATTTTATAATGGTTTTATCAACATGTTAAACCAATAAACAAGGTACTGAAAAAAATTGTTATATTTGTTTTAAATTCATTCGACAAGATCTACTACACATTTTACATACACATTATTTATAATCTAGTATAATAGATGGGTATGTAAATATATGTTTATAGAAACTTTAAATACTCTATAATATCTATAATAGTCTAGTTTTAACACAATACACCAGTGATGGGCAAAGTGCGACCCAAGGGCCAGATGTGGCCTGGGAACTAGTTCAATGGAGCCCACGCAAGGATTCTTAGTTCCGATGATATAAATGTGTTAAAAACCAGGAAAAGCAAGGAGGAAGGTGCATTTTGCACGCATTTGTTTATATTTCTATTTTATAGCTTATTAAACAGGTCCCATACATTAAATAATACGCAAACCCTCCACGACACTTAGCTTGAATTAATTGATTTGCAATGTAACACACAATTTTTTTTTTATTTAGCACCGCGTCTTACTAACCGTTCGGGTTATACGCTTAAGTACTAATTACACTAATGGATTAGGAATTGGAAGGTTGAATTTAAAGGAAGTGAACCCGCATTTGCGTGGAGGAGAGTGGAAAACCATTTTAGGAAAAACCACCCCCAGTTCACCCGACCGAGATTCGAACCTCGATCTACCCGTCCTCGGCGGTCTGGCTCAACACGACTGGCGCGTTAGCCAACTACACCACCGAGGCGGGTAACACACAATTAAAGCAGTTATTTCTCAACGTCTCAAAATTTGAGTTCTACAATTCCTTATTGAAATGAATGTTTCCAAATGTAATATCTTATGCCTAGAAGGTTATTTCCATCTTTGCATCGTTACATATATGTGAACAAGTATTTTCTACAGTGAAACTGTGAAAAATTAGTGTTATAAACAGACTGACAGCTGAACACTTAGCTTCACTTCTGAGCGTCACATCTTCCCAGTTGGAGCCAGACTATCAAAAACCTTTAGAATAACTTCATTCATCACACATTCCTTCATTCAAGTACCGTTAAGTATCTGTTTTTATTTAATTAATTGTTAAATAATGTAGACAACTCACATTGTATTAGAATTAATATCATTATAAAACAAATCCATTATAATAATTAATAGGCCTTAATTGTACAAGAGTTTTGTAAAAATACCACTGTATGTTTTTAATAAACAGTGTTGACCTTCCTTACATTTTTATTTTGACCCACTCCCCAAAATGTTTACCCATCACTGCAATAAACTACAGTGTGTAATTACATATTTTCTACCTATTTATGTATACTATATATGTATATATTATACATTTATATATACTATATACTTTAATATATATTTATTATATAAACTGTAATGATACTCTTTTAGAACCCTCTCATATATTCAAAAAGTCATGGATGAAATTTATTTTTCTTTAAAGAACTGTATGTAAAGTTTCCTTTTAATACTTCATCCATGGAGAATCACGCGTTTTCAGAAGTAATTTCAATGTATTGCATTTTAAAACTTTCTCTTTTAAAAGACCAACTCCGTTGTATTTGAAAAATCATGTGACATATTGGCTCCCTTTACCCAATAGAAAGCCAGCCTTCACAACATCAGGTTGCTAGGAGTTCTCCTATTAGTTAGTTTTAAAACTGGTGACAAGGGGTCCAAGAAGCAAGGGGTAGGTCATATATAAGCAGCTTGTGAGCATATCATACAGTAACATAAATCTGACAGTACACGGTATACAGTACTCAGAATACAGAAACCTAGTATTATCACACAGAAAAACAAAATTTTGAGCAGCACTAGCTCTGACTCTCCGCGTCAGTTCGGAAACTAACAAAGAACTGTATCAATGTCAATTTTATAACAGTGAAAGTATAATCAAATAAATAAATTGAGTACAGACATCAAATTTTACTGATTTCAATCGAATTACATAAAATCAGATCGTCATAGTCGTGTGATAATAAGTGCGTAGTTAGGCATGCGCGCGTCATTATCATCATAAAACCCGGTATCACTATACTTACTGCTCACCGTAGGGTACACACAGGTCCACATTATTATAATGATCATCATCACCATCAATAAAATCCGAAATCACTATAATTGATGTCCAATCACGGGGCAATAAAATCCCATATCAATATAATACATTTTTATTAATAAATTCATCATCGCGTCTATTCATACTTTATTATAAGATGGAAGGGTTTTCGAGTTGCCTAAAGAAAATACACCCACATTAATCTTAACAGAAACTGGTAAAAATGCAATGAATAATCCCAAGTAGAACACTCCCTCCCCCCTACCACCATCAACGCCAAGGCCGTAGCCAGCCAATGATTTCGGGGAGGGGGGGGCGAGGGGGTTTGTAGGCACATCCTCCAATTATTGGAGGCTAGAAACAATTATAAATAATAAACAGTTCTAGAAGCTCTCTAAAGTTCTTTTTATGGTAACACAGCCCCCCCAATTTGTATTTGTATCTTAATTTTGATATTGTTTGAATCATAAATAAAGCCATATATTTTTTGTTCATAAAATTTCGGGGGGGGGGGTTGAACCCCCAAAACCCCCCCTTGACTATTATCCTTGATTCAACACCAAGTGCAGCCAGCTGAGATTCAAATCCATACCTGCCTTACTTGGATCATGTGAGTGACGTCATTCCTGTGCTGATACTTTTAAATGTAGGAGACCTGCAGAAATAATATAAAATACATATCTTAAATATCTCTTATGTTAATATATTTATGAAACAATGTGTTTCTAATTGCTTAATGCCATAATCACTGTTTATTTATGTTTTGCTTTTATTTCACGCTTATCTGACACCTTAGCTGAGTCAGTAACGTGTCTACCTATTAATATAAGGGTATAGAATTAGATTCCTGGTGAGGCCCTTAAATAAATCATTGTTAAAATGTGGGTGTAACCTTCCACAGTGATGAATTAACTGCCGGGGGCTGGATGTTGTGTCAATTCAAAAATTAAATTAGATAAGTCGTGTGCTGATATAATCAGTTGTTTCAGAAAGGGAATGTCAAATACCTTAAATAAATTAAATATTATATGCTTGAACGCATGTACAAAATAATTTGATATTTAATGGGAGATGTGTCACAAATTTCGAACTGCTGAAGTTTTAACCGAGAAATTTAAAAAAAGACACAGCGTCATTTTTAGTAGAGAGGACAAAAACTTTGTTAAAATATTTTTATGTCTATTAATTTTGGTACGGTATATAATAAGACAAAGATTACTCTGTTATAATATTATTTAATCCAGCTAGTTTAAATAAACATATAATATAATTAATTAATATATATTTTGTAGTGAGAAAACGCGGATTCCTTGCTCATCTCATTTTCTACAAGCAGCATGCGTAGAATTTCTTCCTTAAGCCACATCGGAGATCACATACAACTGACTACATCAAATAATAATAACGGTGAACGTATAACCATTAGTGGCTAACGTTTCCTTGATACTGTACATTTCTATCCAGTTCTGAAGAAACATTCTTTTCACTAAAGTAAACAAGTCACCACCGAGCTTGAAGAACAGTCTCATGAATATCGAGGCAACAAAAGAACGCTGATAAACAACACAGATGCGCCAACTTTGAATATTTACCTTCCCATTATCAGGCTAGCAAAAGAGAATAGTAATTTCGTTTTATTGTGGCTAGGAGTTTAAGCCAAGTAGAGTTTATGTATGGAATTTCTTATTTAATTCTTTATTTTTAGCACTACCCGTTTGGGTTTTACGCCTATGTATTAATTACACTAATGGGCTAGATATTAGGAGGGTTTAATTTAGAAGAAGTGCACCCTCATTTACATGAAATACCATTGTGGGAAAACCACCCTCATTGCACTCGACCAGGATCGAACCCCAATCTCCCGTTCTTCGGCAGTCTAGGCCAACACAAGAGTAGCGCATTAGATCACGCGGCCACCGAAGTGGGTGATTTCTTATTAAGTGTAAATATTATTTGAGAAATTTTACTTCAATTAAAAACATTAGCTTTTTGCAAACATTTTACTAAAATAACCCTATCAGTCGTCATTCTATCGAGGGGAACATCAATTTTTGAACTGTAGCTTGACCTTTAAATCAAAGAGGGAGAAGAAAAATCTAAGTAAGAAAAGGGGACGATTATTGTTGAATTGTAAATGGGATAAGTTTCTCTGTGCGTGTGATGCCAGCCAATTTTAAAATATTAATATTGTTTTTGACATCCGATGGAATATGAACAGCCCAAAATTTTTGTGAGTGTTTTCACTTCAACTAGAATGAAGTTTAATATTTCAACACTAGCTTACAGACCCTACAAATTTAAAATGAAGGGAGCTTTTTGTATTTCTGTAGTAATTTTCGACCAGATCTGCAAATAGATGAGATTAGTATTTATTCATCTACAAACATCCAAGTTTTTATCCTCTCCCAATTTCAACAACTATTCCAAAACAAAACTTGAACTCAGGACATCTAATTTATTTTTATAATCACCATATATTGGAAGATTACAAAGAATATTTAATTTCATTTAATTGTAAACATATTGTTATAACTGGAAAATAAATGGTACGGAGCACCGCACAGACTTTCTCTCTCTTTATATAAACTCGTAAGATTTCTGAACGGAATAATGTACATTGTATCATCACCACTCCACATAAGAACACGCATAAAATAATATACAATGATATATAATCAATGAGAAAAGAGGCGCATCTTTGTCCACCTAAGAGCATTTCAAACAGTTTAATGTCTTCCACAAGTCTCAACACTTCGTATTAAAATTTCGATTCTGGTTAAAGTTTTAACATTTTATAAGGTGTTGCAGATCTTCAAGTCATCGCATTAATATTTAATTATTCATTTATACATTTTGACCAATAAAAAATGTAAATATTGACTATTGAGTCTAAAATGAAGATAAATCATTGCTATGCAAACATTTCTCCTAAGAGATTTAAGGAAAAATATCATACTTTTTTAGATACTTATATTTAATTACTCTATGGCATTGGAGAATTATTGCATTAAGACTTAAGTAGTATATGTTTACAACTAAAGCTCACAAAATTGTATTAATATATTTGCAAATATCTCAGAAACTACTGCTTTTATAAAAACATATGTCAAATAAAAGTTTTTTATTTCTAATAGTCCTACAATTTTGCAATGATAAGTTGTTTAGTTTCTCCAATAGTTGTGGAGATATGGAAATTAACGCTTCTGTAAAATACCCTAAAAATCATTTTCATAGAAAAATGAAAGTAGCCAGTTTATTTATAATCTTAATCAACGCATAGATACGAATTTTAATCAAAATGGTTTGAGCAGATTTTGAGAAAACCAAATTTTTCTCTTTTCGCCCTTCAGTAAACTACCCTTAATTTTAAGTTTTTATAGACACACAGACAGACGGCATTGCAAAGACTAATTTTTAGGGTTCGGGGGGTCATGAGACGTCGACATCCATCAACATTTCAGGTTAGTTTTTTTTTACGGTCGCAATACTTAAACTTTAATGTCCAAAAAGTTAAAAAAATTCATATAATTGCGTATATATTGAAAGTTATTGATTTTATAAAAATATGTTTCGGATAAAATATCTGTATTATAGATATATATACATATTTGTAATGCTAAGTAATTTCATATCTCAAATAGTTTCGGAGCTATTTAAAAAAATGTTAATTGACGCATCAGACCGGAGCCCTTAAAGTTATTTTGCCGAAATATTGAGGGTAGCCATTTTGTTTGGAATATTTATTAATGTATATAAATGAAATTTAATCAAAATCGTTTAAGCCGATTTGAGAAAATCGACTTTTTCTCGTTTTGCCCTTCATTAAACTACCCTTAATTTTAAGTTTTAATAGACACACAGACTAACGGCATTGCAAAGACTATTTTTTAGGGTTCGGGGGGTCATGAGACGTCGAAATCCATCAACATTTCAGGTTAGTGTTTATTACGATCGCAATACTTAAGCTTTAATGTCCAAAAAGCTAAAAATATATATATAATTGCGTATAGAATAAAAATCATTGATTTTATAAAAATATGTTTCGAATAAAATATTTGTATTATAAATATATATACATATTTGTAATGCTAAGTAATTTCATATCTCAAATAGTTTCGGAGCTATTATAAAAAATGTTAATTTACGCATCAGACCGGAGCCCTTAAAGCGATTTTGCCGAAATACTGAGAGTAGCCATTTTGTTTGGAATATTTATTAATGTTCATAAATGAAATTGAATCAAAATCGTTAGAGCCGATTTTGAGAAAATCAACTTTTTCTCTTTTTTCCCTTCAGTAAACTACCCTTAATTTTAGGGGTAGATATCCAATTCCAAAAACCCCTCGGGGCAACCCTATGAAAACCCTAGATATCAAGTTTCAGCTCAATCGGTAAAATAGTTTAGGCTCTAGTTGGAGGTACAGACAGACAGACAGAGAGACAGACAGACAGACGGAAATTCAAAAACCACTTTTTCGGATTCAGGAAGTCATGAAACGTCAAAATTCATCAAAATCTCGAGTTCGATTTTTTTGACGATCACAATACTTTCTCTACCTGTAAGATAGAGAGAAAGTAAAAACGTGTAGGACAAAAAGTAACAATAATTCATTCAATTATTGTTAAATATTAAACTTTAATGTTATGATCTTCTTTCACTATATTGTTGAACTTTTTTTAAACATAATTATAAGGAACAATAAATATAATTATATTATTAAATGGTAATAACAATATTATCAAGTTCTGTTCTTTAGTTTCATCATTGTTTATAATTATGTTGAAGTTCCAGCCTACATCTATCTGAGAGGTTTCGACTAGAGAAGAACATGACACGTTATAACAATAATTATTACACTATAATACTAGTTTATTTACAAAGTAGTGTACATTGTAAAAGCATTGTTCCATATTGTCTTGTTCCCAAACTATGAACTATTGTTCTCCTTGTGGTTTTATTCACAGTATACCTTTATTCATCATTCCGCAGCATGCTGAGGGTAGGACACAGGTAAGAAAGGGGTATTTTGGAAATAAATGTCCATCATCAGTAGATATGCCCATGACCACAGAATCAACTAAGAATTATTAAGAGTAGAGTAAAATATACACACATTTATTTCACACCATTTCTTTAAGGTACTGGCAATTTTAAATTACTAATAAAATAACAATATATATGAAAAGTCTATATATTTGTCATGTTTGTCTCTTTATCAATTTATTGTACGGATTTCCTCAGTAATGAATATTAGTTTAAGTATGTTTGTTTATGTATGTTTGTCATTTTAAAAATATACATGTCCCTATTTAATATATTCAGTAGACCAGACAACGAACCATTTATTTGCAATACAGGCTTTAGCAATATACTGTTGTCAGATTGGACTGTGGATATATTGACCTTACATTACTGGCCTTAGTTATTAACTGTCCTATATACAGGTGTTCGGAGACTCATGGCCCAAAATGCACATATAGCTTGTTTGAACCAAAAGTAATACAAAATCCCCATATACCTGTATCTGGAAAACTATTATAATACCATTAAATTGTGCTCAAAGTTTCGACGTAAAGCGCCTGAAACCATAGATATCCAAACATGCATGTACAACAGAGTGCATAAGAGCTATCCACGTGGCCCTACATGGATTGCCATTTTTACTTTTTCTCTATCTTACAGGTAGAGAAAGTATTGTGATCGTCAAAAAAATCGAACTCGAGATTTTGATGAATTTTGACGTTTCATGACTTCCTGAATCCGAAAAAGTGGTTTTTGAATTTCCGTCTGTCTGTCAGCTTTGCTCTTCCAGCGCTGTACGCAGAAACTTTGAACACTATTTAATGGTATTAGCATAGTTTTCCGGATATAAGTTTTTTTAGCACCGCGTCTTACTACCCGTTCGGGTTATACGCTTCGGATATAAGTGTTCAGGAATTTTTTTATTACCTTAGGTTCAAACAAGCTACATGTGCAGTTTGGGCTGTGAGTTTCCGAACAACCTGTATAATAAGTTTTATATTGCCATAAAAGCATGCTTTAAACTAAATTAAATTAAATCAATTTCAAATGTTTAAAGGTTAGTTCAACATACTTACATATTAATAGTTTCTTTTTGGAAGTAATTAACATATTATGTATATTACTTTGGTTCAAACAAGATTAGCTTATACATTTATGGTCAATATTATAAAAATATTTTGTACACTTGATAATATTAAAAGACATATCCATAGAAATAATATTATACCCTTTCAAAATTAATTTAGCTTATATTATTTTAACGCTACGTTAAGTGTAAATAGTTTGGGAATAAATGACGATAATCCAGTAACATATAAAATAACACATTAATCTGCCTTTCAAGTAATTTTTTAAAAGTATAAAACAATTATTAAAAGTAAACAGAAATAAATGTTTAATTAAATTAACAGGTTTGTTATCTATAAAAATTCATCCTTAAATCTTGTGAAGCGATTTTCTCTCAAAATGCATACCTACTTACATACCTACTAAGTTAAAATCTATTTAATAGCTACAGGCAGAAAAATTAACTTTAAAATTAAATTAAATCTTAACAATTAATTAATTTATAATCGATTATATCTTTCTGTGTTGTGATATTGCCTCTCAATATTTTACTCATGTATAATCATTTCAACTAACGATATTTTAATATATGCACAGTAAAGTCAAATAAATTTTTTAATAAACTGGTTTGTATGATATTAAAATATACTCTCATGAATAGGGGAATAAGAGAATACAATATGTTCAATACAAAACATACACACAAAGGTTTGGAACAATTTAGGAATTCAAATATATTATTGAATTTTTTAAATATTAATATAAAATAATTATATCTGTGGTTTGATTTAGGAATTGATAAAAATGTATTATTTTAAAAAATAAACAATTTTAAATATAGGTGGTTAGAATTGTGGCAATAAATATGGGTAGACTATGATGACATTATACACAGAAAATGGGAAGTATTAGTGTAAATGGGTGAATATTTAAGATTAGGGAACAACAAAACGTTTCAACAGGAAACTATTTGAATTTTAGTGCCGAGAACACGTCGTAAGTGATTCTCCAAAGAAATAATAATGAATGGGAGGGAGAAGAACCCCAAATTGCTGACATTTTGTGAAAATATAAATAGTGGCAGTTTGGTAACAGCCTCTCTGGAGATAAGTGAGTGCTTCTAGAAATACTGTGACGTGTCAATGCTTTTAGTTTACTAGTTTAGTGCGTACCATGGACCAGAGCTAATGAACTATTATATAGGTAAATATTTTACATCCATTCCTGTTTCCATCCTGTGGCCTGGGTCACTTTTTTATTCAACCATATATTTTCCAATACCGGCTTTCTAGGCCTGTCGTAGCTTCATATGTCTTATAATCTATCTTAAAACTAGGACAGGCACAACATCCAGTCCCCAGCTGTTAATCTATCACTGAGAAAGGGTAAACCCATATTATCATCAATGATACATTTTTGGCCATAACGGGAGTTGAACCCAGTAGATAGACACGTTACCGACTGAGCTAAGGTGACGAACCTATTTATATTTAGGTGAAATTGATATATTTATTCTAGTTTCTAGTTGTTTTCTAGGTTAAAACTATGAATTCCAGTAAACGAACAAAAACATCTAGTATACTTTAGTTTCTATAGGAAGTGTCTTTTATAAAATACAAATATATCTTTTTGTCTATGGTATTGATAACGTTTTTATATTTTTGTGTTATTTTATAGATATTGATAATATCTATCAATGAGATTGCCGCAGATTATATGACTTGACGTATGAATAGCTATATGAAAATGATTTTAGTTAAATGTCAACAAAGTCTGACTGTAAATTAGGTCACCTGAAAAGCGTGTTTGGTAGACCATGATTTTTTAGGAAGCTCTCTTTAAACCAAAAACATTGATTGAAAGTCAATAGAATTTGGTATTCTATAAATATTTTTTATTATATTTATAATTTAAAATGTTATCTATTACACTAGACATTATTTTTTCATTATTAATTAAATATACTAGGTATATAAATACAATAATTGTAAAATTGTTATTAAAGCCATTTTGTCAAATTGAATACCCAGTTATTTATAACGGACTTCCTATAGAAATCAGAATGTATCCGGTTCACAAACAACCTCAACCCTTTCCTCCTCATCCTTCTCCCGACCATTGGTCACCGTTTTCAATACCTCTGTGTTTCATTAGTCAAGTTGGAAATGTCTTTATTTGAATATAATATTAGACCACGTAGGTGGGGACGACTCGACCTTTTCTTCAAACACAAATGTCTAACCTTTCAACTTTATTAGAAGAGAAAAAAATCGTCTCTAAAATCAAGGCCGTAGCCAGCCAATAATTTCAGGGGGTGTTTAGTGGGCTCATCCCCCAATTGACGGAGACTAGAAAAAATTCTGAATAAAAACTGTTCTAGAAGCTCTCTGAAGTGTTTTTTATGGTAACACAGCCCCCTAATTTGTACTTGTACCTTAATTTTGATATTTTTTGATTGTGAAAATAATATAAACCATAAATAAAGCCATATATATTTTGTTCATAAAATTTCGGGGGGGGATTGAGCCCCGAAACCCCCCCCCCCCGACTACGGCCTTGTCTAAAATGATCCAGGTTGATCAGAGTTGGTGGGATCTTATTTGTGCAGGGTAGAGGGATTGATTTACCAAAAATATGTTTTTAGGAAAATGTTTCTTTACCTCCAGCCTTAAGGGTCTTCGGGCCCTACCCCAGCAAACGTTTAGCGATTAGAAGATGTATTTAAGGTAATTCGACCATCAACAGTTTATTTTACAATTTTAACAAGAGTATAGATATAAGCTATACAGTTCACGATTTATAAGGAGTCAAACTTGCAATTTCATAGTATTTGCGTTCCAATATTAGGGTAAAATAACTAATATATGGGGCTGAAGCTTAGCATAACTAGAAATTCATATGAGGTATACATTATGAAAAATTTAAATTAATAATTTTATTTGTTATTATATAAATATATCAAAGATATATTAATATAATGAATATATAATTTTGTAGACCTCATATGAATGTCTAGTTATGTTAAACTTCAGCCCCATATATTAGTTATTTTACCCTAATATTGGAACGCAAATACCATGAAATTGCAAGTTTGACTCCTTATAAAACGTGAACTGTATAGCTTATATCTATACTCTTGTTAAAATTGTGAAATAAACTGTTGATGGTCGAATTACCTTAAGCTAATGAAGTGGTCCTCAACTGGAATTTATTTTCAAAATTATACACCCCTTGAATATATTTTAAGTAATTTTCCTAATATTTTTCTAAAAATGTGGATGCGCCTAGACGATATTTTGAAAGTTCCATACAAGATTTTTTAAATTTTTATTAAATTTCTTTAGAAGCTATTTAAGTTTTTTAATAGTGTAATTTCCAAAAAATATTACTACAGGGGTGAAATAAATCTAGAGGGAGTATAATTTAATTCAAGGAGGGGAAATCTTTTCTGAGGTCAATGCTATCCTACTCTCCCTGGAAATGCCCCTTGCCCCCAGTTATGCCACCTATTATACATTTACTTAAGAAGTGATCAATGTAAATCTTTTTACTTGGAGGGAGTAGATGCTATGTAAGTTGACAAATTTTGGCACTTGGAACCTTACCCTTAATCATCAAAAAATAAACTTCATACAGATTTTAGATACATTTAATTTTCAAATTCTCTCTTTTTCTGCAGCATTTGGATTGTAAACCACCTGAAATATTGGCCTGGCTATGTGGCCTTGGTACTGAAGGTACTTTATCTTAAATATATTACCTCTTTGCTACAGGCCAGTTCGTGTGAATTTCCTCTAAAGCTATACCTTTCTTATCCATATATAATTAGCGTTATTAAAGTATGCAGGGTAACAGGGTGGGTAGTAAGAAGCGGGGATTTTTTTGATTTAAAGAACAAGATTATTTCCCGCTATTCGCATAGGATGTCGTTTTGTTGATGTATTTTATGATATGTATTTATATCTAGGAATCTTTAAAAATCGGTCCAATTAAAATCCGATAAGCAGAAGCCGAGAAAATGACCGAAAGATAGTGTTTTGTCACAGCCATCTTGAAACAAAGTGGTAGACGTTTGTTTGAATTATTCTATAAGTTAACCGTACGTTTGTGTTATGTCTATACATATGTTTAATCATAACCTTTGTATTGGTGTTAGCATGAAAGAATAACAGACCAACACAAACTCATTTGTAAATATTAGTTGGAAAAGCCTAAACATCATAGCTAGACTTTAATAAAATAATAACACCATTCATCTGTTTGAACACACAGTCATTACTATTTATTAAAACTTGATATTTATTCATACCTCCGTGATTTAATTATAAGAAGGTGAAGAGGCACCATGGGTTCTGACACACAGATGAAATTCTCTATTCCAATAATTAATTAATTTGTTAATTATTGTAAGGCACAATGGATACTAGCACGCGTGCCAGTCGAGGAGATGAAAGCACGAGAACTTGGGCACTAGCGCTCCTGTCGCCAGTTTGACACTTTACAAATTCCGAGTAGAAGTAGATTATAATTAATTACAGTGGGATTCTGAAGAACAGAGACGGTTTGGAATGAGTGTCTGTTAATTGAAAATCACATTTTTCAAATCTTCTCTGTGTTATACCAGATGTTAATTTATTGGTTGTCAGTAACTACTTTCAAAGCTGTGTTAATAATAGAGAAGAGATTCCTATAAATTAATTAAACTATCTATTATCAGGGTTATTTTTTATGTTCATAAGTAAAAAAAATCAGCTGTCTATTTTGATATACAGTCTCAATATTTATAATATAATAATAAGAATAAAAGTAAATATTATTAATATTATTATTATTAAAGCTAACCCATAGTCAATATTATATATGTCAACATGATTAAACTATACTAAAAACCAATGAACAGAATATTATATCAGCTATCACAGGGATATAAAAATATGGCTTTTAGTTTCTTTTAGTTAATTAATAAAATGTTCCAACGTGGCCTATTATTCATTTGGTTTACACAAATATATACACATCTTGGCTACTAGTTTATCTTACGCACAAATACATATACAATATACATGTATATTATATATATATATATATATATATATATATAAGATATATATTCTTCTTTTAGTCAACAACCCGAAGGTTTGATACAATTTTTATCCATCTGGAGCTGGGCACGTGAAAAGCCCTTCATCTGGTTAGTCCTGCCTGCACCATCTGGTAGAAATTCCATGTACAAGAATAGGTCTGAAAATGTTGTGGTTCCCCGTTGCTTTCCAATCTAAAATTTTACTAGCGAGCGTGAAAGAACCTACACAATTTACCATGAGACTTTTTTCACATACCTTCCAGGGTTGTTTTACATGGCACAATCAACATGGGTCCAATGGCTTTACTTCACCTCGCTCAATAAAAATCCATCGACACTAGCTGGGTTTGAACCCAGGAGAACCGGGTCTTGAGGTGAGCACTTTACCCCAAGATCAACAATGTCAACTTATAGTGTAAGCCAATATATATATATATATAAACATATATACACAGATATATATATATATATATATATATATACAACGTGTATCTAAAACATTGCAGTGAAAATAGAATAATTCACATCAGCAACCTAGGATCCATCTTGATTCATAAGGGCGGTATACACCCCTAAAGATAGAGCTAAAAACGACTGTTGTGTGAAATATTATGAAAACTGCTTAGGGTATTACAACGAATATTTGTATACTACTTATTGAAACCTTGATCGTTAATAAATTAAATGTGCTGTTACCGTTACCCATCCCCATCATATAAAAAATATGAGGTTGTAACACTTTTTCTGCAATAAAATATGTCAGAGTAAGTATTACCGATTTTGGCTTAAGATTACAAAACATGGAGTAAAAATTAACAAAAAAAGGGTTTTTGAAGAAACTGTCTAGCTTTCCCCGTTTCCAAGATAATCATGCATGTGTGATTTCAAAGACAAGTGTTAATTCCTGCCATGTAGGGAGCCAGTATAGCTGTTAGATACATTTGTCTCTGAGCTCAAATTTGTGTGATTATCTCGAAAATCGGGGAAAGCTAGACAGTTTCTCCAATACACCTTTTTTGTTAATTTTTACGCCATGTTTTGTAGTCTTAAGTCTAAATTGGCAATACTTACTCTTACATATTTTATTGCATAAAAAAGTCTTACAACCCCCCCCCCTTTTTTACATAATGGGGTGGGTAACGGTAACAACACATTTAATTTATTAACGATCAAGGTTTCAATAAGTAGTATACTAATATTCGTTGTAATACCCAAAGCAGTTTTCATAATATTTCACACAACAGTCGTTTTTAGCTCTATCTTTAGGGTGTATACCGCCCTTATGAATCAAGATAAACCCTAGGTTGCTGATGTAAATTATTCTATTTTCACCCAAGGAATAGCCTGCCAAAGTTTGATGCAATGTTTTAGATACACGTTTATAAAACAAATATATACATAGAAACATATATAAACATATATATAAATGGATAAATATATAAACATATATATACATAGATACATATACAAACATATATAAATATGTATATATGTATTTATACATACATATCTTTACATATATATATCTTAATTACAATATAAAGTGTTAATTATGTGAAATATATATTTTAGAATAAATGTACAATCAGTCTAGCGGTGGGAAAGTGGTAAAACTTTTAGGAAAATAAAAGCTCAGTATACCAGATTGGGATTCGAACCTTGACCTCCCCATGATCAGCAAGCGAGGCTAAGTGAGTCCACCTAGACCACATGCTCCCCGTTTTGAGCCAATGACATAATATGTCTTTAATGCTCTGCATGTTAAACATTATTATTTATTTATTGGGTTTGCATGATTCTATTTCTAATTTAAATATTATTTTAATAGTCTTAACAAGTTGTAGCTATGCTTAGTATAGGGCAAGTACTTTGTTATCTCATCAAGATTTCTTTGGATAAATGTGGAGATAAATTACAATGATAGGACCAAGTCATATTAAAAGCTTTGTTCTATTAATTCAAGGATACAATTTGTATATACACAAATATTATAGAATCATCCCTAAATTTTAGTTGAATTTATTTTAAAATTTATTTTTACCATAGTGTTTCATACAAAAGGAGTTATAAATATAAGTTATTAAACTAAACATAAGATCAAACGATATGTAAACAAGATTAAAAAAACTTTCATGTCTAAATGATCTTTAACCATTCAAAATCAATTTTGTTAATTAATACATGAATCGTAATGAAAATTTATCGTTCTACTTTAGGAGTAGCGCTTTTGTTGAGTAATAATACTAATTAAATTAATTTGTACAGTATTTGTATTCCACAAAATCAGTCATCAAAATATAGATATTAGTTTTTCACTATAATACCAGTAAAACACACTGCTAAGAATCAAAACAATACACAAATTTAATTGTTAATTAAAACCACAAAGAAACAATATTAATCAGGGACTCAACATAATTCCTCTTTATTTGATAGGATTGTTTTACGAAACATTGAGGACGAACGTTATTAAAAGCGATCAAATATTGATGATAATCATAAACAAGTTTTGTCATATATTGAGGATACCTTCGGTTAATAGGAGATATTGACATAAAAATAAAATAGCAACTTGTTCCTAATTATTTCTCCCCCAGTTTGTCGGTTTACTCGGCGTAATTTGCAGGCGACTATCCAATAACGCGCCATAACTGCGGAGTTGTCATCATAATCCCCACCGTGGGCTCACCATCTCCCTCAGGTCAGCTTATTGACGACCTCCAACTAGGAGCTAATTATTGTAACGATGGCCGTGCGGTCACGGGTTAGGCTTCTAGAGAGGGGGTTGAGGGGAGGAGGGTTATAGGGCCACGTGGTTTAACCAGATAACTTGGAACTGATGACACCTTCCAATGCTCGCCTGTATAATCACATCATCACGTGACCCTGACGACTATAATCATTCTCGTCGGGATCGAGCCGGTAACGTGAGAAGGGGGGTGGGGGGTAGTTTTCAATCGGTGGTTCTCACGTGATTGGTTCGATAAGGGAGAATTATCAGTCTCATAAATTATCGATATTTTATCATTCACTAAGTTTCACCACACTAGCTAGCGAGCAAGACACCATTGCCCAACAGGATACCGCTATGGAGGCGGCAGAAGACACCCAGTGTGAAGAGACTTCAAATAAACAAAAGGTAAAAACACCACCTATAATTATCCCAAAAGCGACGGAATATAACAACATAGTCAAACTCTTAAAGAATAACCTAAAAGATGACTACAAACTCTACTGCACTGCACAGGGAGTTAAAATAATCACAAGCTCCCTAAGAGACTACTCCACACTCTTAAAGCTTTTGAAGGAAACTTCCCTAGAGCATTTTACATACAGGTTACAAAGGGACAGACCCTTTAAGGTAGTTATTAAGGGTCTACACTTCACCATGCCGTGTGAGTCCATAACCTCTGAACTCACAGAAATGGGGTTCAAGCCCACCAATGTGAGACAACTTTACTCAAAATCCAACACACAAGCAGAAACACCAAGACCACTCCCCATATTTGTAGCTACTATGGAGAAATCACAGACAATCAACGACATATACAAAGTCAGGGCCATAAATCATACAATTGTGAAAATAGAAGAGTACCAAAGATCGCCGAGCATAATACTGCAGTGCCACCGGTGCCAACGGTTCGGCCACTCAAAAAATTATTGTTCACAATCGCCTCGGTGTGTCAAGTGCCTCGGGGAGCACTTGACTACAGACTGTGCTAAGAAGGATAGGTCAACGCCGGCACGCTGCGTTAACTGTAAGGGTGAGCACGCGGCCAAATATAGGAACTGTCCTACTATGGTTAGGGAGATAGAAAAAAGAGTCAAACAGACAGCAAAGCCCACACAAGTGATACAAAAACCAGCTGAGTTACCCACTCCACCAACCCAGGGGCCACAGAGACTTAGGACAACTACTAACACAACTACAACGTACCCTCCCGCGAACAAGCGGTGGACATATGCAGCAGCAGTTGTCAACCTTCCGAAAAAACCCACCGAGACTGACGCCAACTCTACAGATTCTTCCGGACTAAGCGGCCTTTTTCAAATTTTCAAAGACATTGATCTATCAGGCCTCCTGGCGCACCTCAGACTATACATAAACAGATTAAAAACAGCTCCGGACAGAACCACCAAGGCCCTGACTCTTCTTGAAGCCGTAACTGATTTCTACCGTAACGATGAATAAACACACCCCCCAAATGCAAGACTCCCTCAACATTATGGTTTGGAATGCCAATGGCATAATGCAACAAGCACATGAACTAGAACAGCTACTCCAAACGTACGGGGTTGATATAGCTCTCATTTGCGAGACGCACCTGTCAACAACCAAACGGCTCAGCTTTAACGGTTATGACATTCACAGGTCGGACAGGCCTACCGGAAGGGGTGGGGGAACTGCCGTACTTGTGAAGTCAAACTTAGATCACTACCACACCACCATACCGGGTCTGGTTAACATCGAAGCAACTTCGGTGGTAGTGCCCTCATCACGGAGGGAGACTAGGTTTTCAGCAGTATACAGGAGCCCTGCAGCCCCCCTCACCGAACAAGATCTAAACGCACTGACAGCTAATACCAACTTCTTTACCGCCGGAGACCTTAACGCCAAACACACTGATTGGAACAGCCGTATCGCCAACCAAGCAGGCCGCACCTTATCACGTCATGCCTCCCAAAAAAACTATCGAGTTTTGGCGACGGAGGAACCGACATTCTATCCCTCCAACTACAGACTCCTTCCCGATGTTCTCGACATCATCCTCACGGACATCAACCAACATCCCGAGGATCTTCATACCTTAAACGAGCTTGACTCCGACCACCTCCCGATCTTTGGTAGGCTGCGGTTAAACACTAACATCCATAATACCTTCCTCAGAAGGAACACCCCAAACACTGACTGGTCTAAATACAAGGCCACACTGGCAGGGGCTATTCCGGTTGTTTGGGAAGTGGAAACAACAGAAGAAGTCGATCACTCGATCGCTCTCCTGTCTGCATCACTCCTTGAGGCCCACCGAACATCGACAATATATGAACCTCCGTCAATCAAAATAAAGAGAAATCACCCTGACCTCAACCTCCTTATAGCTCAAAAAAGAGAAGCGAGACATGACTGGCAGACATCTCGTTCGCCGAGGCATCGTGCATTGTACAACAGACTAAGGGCCCTAGTTCGAAGAAGGGCGAAACAACTAAAACTTATCCTGTGGAACGAGTTCGTGTCAGAGACCGTAAACGGAGGGGACAACATCTGGACCATCACTAAACGTCTGAAAGGCAACTCCCAAAAATACAGAACACCGGTCATCCACGGAAGACAGGGGATGTCTTATAAACCCGAGGAAAAAGCCGAAGACATAGCGGAATCCCTTCAGGACCAATTCACACCAAACTATGAGCCACAAGACGAAGACTTCTCAGCACAGATCAGAGAAGAGGTGAACCAATATTTTCAGGGGCCGTCCGAAGAACCACCCCCCCCCCCAGTGTCCAGACCTGAGGTGGAAGAGGCCATAACAAAATTAAAAAACAAGAAAGCCCCGGGACCGGACAAGATCTCAAATGAGATGATCCGCCACGCCCCCGCTACAGTCATCACAATCCTGACGGCCATCTTCTCAGCCGCACTGAGATGGGGCTATTTTCCAGAATGCTGGAAAACGGCTGACGTGATCTCTATTCCGAAGCCAGGAAAGGATTCTAAATTCCCGCAAAACCGGAGGCCAATCAGTCTTCTCAGTAGTCTCGGCAAGATACTAGAGAAAATCCTACTCGAGAGACTGAAGCTATTCGCCCACCAACAACGAGTACTCCCAGACATTCAATTCGGATTCCGGATCCGCCACTCCACGGTTCACCCCATCACCAGCCTCGTGGAAGAAACCACTGAGAGCTTCAATAGGAAAGAATCTACTCTCGCGGTTCTAATGGACGTGGAGAAAGCGTTCGACAAGGTCTGGCACACCGGCCTCCTCCGGAAGATGATCACCTACGACTTCCCCAAACCATATATTTTCATAATCAGAAGCTTCCTACAAGGCCGCTGTTTTACGGTAAAAATTGAGGGTAAGAAGTCGTCCAGACACAGCATCCATGCCGGAGTGCCGCAGGGGTCCGCATTATCTCCATTCCTGTATAGTGTATATGTCGCCGACGTCCCAACAGACACCAAAGTTAGGGTAAGACTATTCGCCGACGACACACTGTTCTTCACGGCCCACAAAAACATCAGGTACGCCTTCAACCAGATGCAGAGATACCTAGACAAATTCAGTGACTGGCTTCGGAAATGGAGAATTAAAGTCAACCCAACTAAATCCACGGCTATCAACATAACCAGAAAGAGATCCCAGCCACAAGACCAGCTCAGGGTTCTGGACGAAGTCATCCCCTACTCTAAGAAGCTCAAATACCTCGGCGTAACCATCGACTCCCGCCTGAATTGGAAGGACCATGTGGAAAACACTAAGAAAAAGGCAAGAGGGGTATTTGTCCGTAATTACTCACTATTCAAGAGCCAACATCTCAA
Organism: Timema podura; assembly: GCA_033556935.1. Lineage (NCBI taxonomy): Eukaryota > Metazoa > Arthropoda > Insecta > Phasmatodea > Timematidae > Timema > Timema podura. The sequence continues at coordinate 56,699,449 of JAVRXN010000005.1, forward strand.
CACCAGAACCAAACTGCTACTGTACAGAAGCATAATTCTACCGCTTCTCTTATACGCTTGCGAGGCGTGGAGCTACGCCCCGCCCACCGTGCTGAACCAGCTCCAAGTGATACAGAATAACGTTCTAAGATGCATTCTTGGGGTAAATAGAAGAACAAACAACGCGTACATCCACGCACAGACGGGCACCAAGACCCTAGAGAACATATACGCCAAACGTGACGCAAACTTCTATAACAAAAACCTCCTTATGGAAGAAAATGCGATCATAAGAAACCTTGGACAGTACGACCCCCAAGAGCCTAGGCTTTACAAAAAGCCTAGACTGGAATAGACCCTGCCTCAAAAATCATCTCACAACTTCACAATCACTTATCCATCTTTCACTCAGTGATTAATATAAATTTGTTTCCTTTACAGCTCTACCAGAACTAACACACACCATCCTACACATCGGGCCTGACTGCGCTTGTGTTTACCATCACAGTGTACTAGGGCTCGATATAGATACTTCACAACACAACACGCACTCAAATTAACAACTCCTTTGCCCAACTCCATTTTGCCTTCCACAATCAATAAACACTTTCACAAAAAGAGGTTATGGTCTGTGACAACAGATCGGTACTCTTAGGTATTAACAAGCCAACTACCTTCTCTGAGGGTCGCTTCTGACAGTCAGAGCTGGTAGACAGGCAAACAAGGAAGGATTCACTAAGTTATAACCTGGGTACCTCCAAGTTCACACACATTGATTCTACAACTCTCATAGCATTGAACTTTGTTTGACCAATTGTTTTATAAAATGGACAGGTGGAACGTATTTTATAATCCAATATATATTCTCTGGTTTGATTGCCAAAGCTCTTGTCTTTATTTTATTCTTTTATCAGAAGCAGTCTCGCAACTCAAAGTAAGGACAAATATTGAGGAACTTGCCCCAGTTTTATTCAAAATTAATACAATGAACCTACGATAATGTTAAAATTAAAATACATTTATTGATCTAGCTTTATGACTATTAACGGTTACATCCAAGGGACAGTAATGTAAAGGGTAGTTTAACAAAAATTGACCCTTATTAGCGTAAATAGAGGATGGTCACAATATATTGAGAATTCTCAGCTTGAAAACCACCCCGAGTAATGAAGGTTTTTGTGCCTCTTTTATTTATGTTTAAATACTTGAAGATCATGGTATTGGTTGGTGGATCTGATGGATAAATAGGCCATTTAATCCTTGAATGTAAATACTTTCTTCAGTTTATTAAATATAATATAATAATGATATAAAATGATATTTTAATTTAGCAATGAAACAAATATCCGATACCTTAGCTTAGTCAGTAGCATGTCTGCCTACTGAGCTAGGGTTCCCGGATTCGATTCCTGGCATGGCCAAAGAAAATATGGGTTTACCCTTTCACATTTGATACATTAATGTCCGGGGACTAGATGTTGTGTCTGTCCTAGTATTAAGTTAGATTATAAGGTATATGAAGCTACGACAGGCCTAGCAAGCTGGTAATGGAAAATATATGGCTTGAATAAAAAACTGACCTGGACCACAGGTTGGAAACATTAACGGATGTAAAGTAAAACACAGGCCTATTAGCACCCACATAGTTTCACCTGGACCATTGGGTGCACGGAAAATACATCAAGCTCATTTAGTCTGATTTGCCGGAGATGGATGGTCAGGGAGCAAATACAGATTAGGATTACTAAATGGGGTTATCCCTAAAGAACTTACTAATCCTCCTAGGTGGGTACATTTTATTTAAATTTTGTCTTTCTCGTTTTTTATCCCATTAGCTTATTTTAATGTGATAGACAAAACGTGCAGCAAGAAAGGCTGAAATATTATTAGGATTAAAAAGCTATTTATTAATTTTGTATAATATAACTAAATAGTTGATCATTAGGTTTTTATTGAGAAAAGTTGAAAATATCTAGATTACTTAACAAAAAATAATGTAACAAGCCGTTTTTGAGGTTAGGGTTTATTTAGTAGGTATAGCCATAGAGTGGATATAGAAATCAAAAATGAGCCATTCTAATAATACTAGGTGATTGTGCAGTGAATTTTGCAAATTTTTAACATTAGTATCAGGTTTTTTTTCTAGAGTGATGCAAACCAAGATTGGCTGTACAGTTGAAATAAATTAAACATAATATTTGGTATGAAATATAATATTTTCTAGAAATTAATTAATTCATATTTTTAATGCAAATAATGGTCAATTTTGTTGATTTTAAAGCGAATAACTAAAACATTCAAAAAAAAATTCCCTAATTTAGGAAATTAATTTCACCAATCAAAGAATATTGGTAAAATATGTGCTATGACTGACTATTTTAACGGCTATGTTGTGACCAGGCAAATATTTTACGAATAAGAAGAAGAAGAAAAATCAACAATAGAAATTATATATTTTATACCTAATATCTTTGCCTTGTTTAGTATGTAAATATTTTTACCGTAATTGTTCTATTTGTTGCACCATACCACTTTAGTATTTAAGTTATTATTTTTATCCAAAGGGAAATTTTTATTTAGTGATATACAATTGTACACTATCATGGTTTCCATGTGATGTAAACAAAGAAAGGTTGCACAATGTTACACAGCACAAAAGCTGGAAATTTTCTTGTTAAATTAGATTTTAGTTGATATCTACTATTTTGGCCGACAAACTGAACCCCTCACCTTTAAGATAGGTGCTTACTTGTCAAGATAGGTTCAGCTGTTTTCTCGTAATTTCACTCGCTGGAGATTGACATATAAAACTATATATAAGAAATCTTTATAGGCATGAGTCCCTGTTTACATGCTTACTGAACAATGTAAGTTAAGGTCCACAAGTTAAGGGTGTCTGAAAAGTTACTGTTCAGTAAAGGATCACGTACTTCGATGTAGTTATTCTTATAACATCTGTTTGAAATGCCTCCTATGGACATAAAAACATGTCTGAACATGCATATTTATGTGGTATGGCATGAAGAGGCTTGTCCAAACGTGTCTTCAGGCCCTAGAGGGACATTGCCAACATCTGTGATAGGAAGAAATGCAACGAGGTACGTGATAACTTAGTGCACAATAACTTTTCGGTCATCCTGTATTTAATATTCGTAATTCCCCTATTGCCTACTAGATAGCGCGTATCACTTATTATTTTTCCTTCTATCTACGGTTCCAAAGTGTATTATCATAGTGACATACAGCGTATTATTTAACAAAACTTTGTTGCCTATTCTTTGTTAACTTGAGGTATATATAATGAATTCACGATCGTTTCTTAGGATTAATTTACTAATGATTTTGTGCTGGTGAGTACTACAGCATAGGCTTCTAATTAATAATTTAGAATATACAATTATTATAACTCAGAATTATAATGTAAACTTAGTTGTATGGGAAAATACTTATTTCATTAGTATAACTTTTCAAATGTTACCGGGAACTGAACGTGCGATACTTAGATAATTAGGTATTTTGTTTTTAGTAATCCATTTCACTACACGTTTGGCTCATCTGTATTTAATCAACGGGATAGGCATAATAAAAGTGACATTTTGTGTAAATATAGCAGCATTTGCTTGGAGAAGCTTTGAAAAACCATGTTGGATAAACAAACTTTTAGTAAACCCAGCTGGAATACAAACCTAGACCTCTCCTGCATTAGCAAACTAAAACTTAGGAGCTTGACGCTTAATTGACATGCCAATTAATACGGCTGGAGTGAAATTATATACAGACTGAGTTAAGAGGTGGAATTTATAGTTTTTTAAATCAAATATACTCTAATTCTAACTTCTTTGAACAATTTAGATGTTTCACGATGGTAATAAGTTTTGCTGATAGTGTTGATATTGCTGATTAATGGTACTGGAGTATACAAATAAATCATATTAATTTCTTCTTCTTTTGAAAATAAATTTTATCTGAATTAATTTTTCTCAGTCTTCTTTGACATTGTTTGTAGACATAGTGTGATCTTATATTGAAGAACAGGAATTAATTCATATCTTGCACTAAGATAATTATAATATTTATCAGGCAATGTTTTTAAGAGCTTAGTACTCTTAATTTATTGTGAGAAGATTGATCATTAGTATCATAATTTACAAAACCGTTATGTTGAAATAGCCTTGAAATTGTGAAAATCCATGGCTTTTAAATTCTGATGAGCACTTAGTTGAAATTCTGTCCTAAAATTAAAAAAACGGGTTTTACATATCTGATAGCCTATCTGTATTTGAGGTCGCAGTTGAAATTGGTTATATATTTCATTCAAACTTTAAATTTAGATTTCATATAGTGATGCTTCTATGTGCGATCATGATTTTAGTTCAATTTCTAAAGTTAAGGGTATCTTGCTGATGTTTGAGTTTTTTATTTAAAATTTGAAGGCAGCGATACAATATTTGTTAAAAAAGGGTATCTTGGGAACTATTTACTTGGCAAATACTATTGTATACTTGTTTTCTGGAGAATAATTTTACAGTAATTAAATTTTTGAAGGCTTGTTTTCAAATTTCAATAAACTATATGAGAAGGATTTATGATTGTGTTTTGCCAATTTTTTTTAGTTGCTATATCCTAAACGAGCAAAAAATTAAGTCCCTACTCACTAATGCGTGCTATTAAAATGTGATTGATCGTAAACTTGATTAAATTTACCTTGAATTTGCTATTTAATTGACTAATATATCTTGTCCCACAGCAAAATAAGGTAAAACACAAAATTCGTGAAAAGAAAAAAGTACATCCAAAACTATCACTAAACAAAAATGAGGTCCATTTTTACATTTAAATCAATTATATTAAACTATTTATTGAATAAAATAAATAATATCTTCTTGTAATATGCCTGGTAATTGAAAATGTAAAAAAAGACTTACATTGCTTTGAAATAATAATTTGAGCAATCCTAGGGGCGTCTTCATCTTTCCGCCAGTTTGTATGGCTGAATTTCAGAACCACTAATGGTGCAAATTGAGATACCTGGCAAAGGTGAACTTAATTTGACTATGGTGGGGTTTTGGCTTTTATCTTTGATAATCTCCCTCCTCGTTCTTTTATTTCTTTATCACATTTTCCTTCTTCCTATGCCAGTATGCCATCTTAATAAGCTGAAATTCATAGATTTTTATATTTTATTTCACAAATCTTAATTCTAGGTTCTAAGAACAATTTTGTGTCTTTGCAACACTAATCCAACTGATAATAATTTACTGATGGGAAAGATTCCTCCTGGGTTCCCATGATTGAAATATTTAACATGGGACCTGTAATTTTTGCGAAAATTATTCCTAAATTCCCAAAAGCTTTGTCTCTATCACTTTTATGACAAATAATATGAGAAAAAAATACCAAATCCAAGTAGAAAATAAATGAAAGCTTTGAGTATCCAAAAATTAAATATAAATGTTGATATAAAATAGGATCACCTCATAAATAAGGATGAAAAAGGATGTATTTGAAGGTTTTTAAATTCCTAAAATAATGTGAATATTTTGTGTATAGGTAAGCAATTTTTTTTAATGAACTGCATTTAAAAAATATTCGAAAATGTTTATTAGTTTAGAAAAATCTCATGGTTTATGTCGAACATTCAATTATTCCTTTGGAATTCAGATCTGACAGCCTCCTGAATTATTTAAATAAATGTTTAATATACTCACCATAATCTTTTTCTTTTCTTTTGGGGGATATTTAAGGCCGGGGGCTTTATTAGGAAGACTCCGCTTGGAAGGATTAATGATCTGCGGTTTCCCAAACAATATGTAGGATTATGAAAAAAAAAATCTGATTATCTACCTTAATCATACGTATCTTTAAGTTCAAGTTTAATTATAGCTTTATTTTCTCAAGTTTGAAACTTAGGGGCAACCTTTAGAAAATACAAACACATTTTGTGATCATCATCGATAGTATTGCGATACACAATTTCTGTTTTCTTGCAGGTATTGACTAGTTATCAAAAGTGAAAGCTGCGGATATTACTTGAAGTATAAATACGTGAGAAGTTGTCAGATATGTCCATTCATAAGATGACTAGGGTTTTCTTTCAAATCCCTTACAAGAGAAATTTCATGACCAGTTTACCTATCTTAGGATATACTTGAGAGATATTCTTGACGTCCATTCGGGAACTATTATAAACTAAAGATAAACTATAAAAGGTAAATCCCCAAAAGACAAAACTTATATGTTTTTCTTAAAACGCCCCTACCACACAGGTGAGACGAACACAAACCAGTAAATAAGTTAATACAAATGATTAAATCTTTACTTATAATTGAGTGGGGCGAGGCCTTGTTTTAACTTGATCATTTGGTATTTAGTCTGGCTATTTGTTTACCTATTACTTCTTAATTCGTGGGAAACAAGTTTATCATGAAATTTATTTGAAAATAGGTCATTTAACAAATGTATTGTACAAATACATTTAATAAATAATTATATAAAACACAAAAGATTTTACAACATGGCTGGTAACTAACCAATTATCAGAAATAAATAATAGAAATTATTGGCTATATTTGATTATTGAATTCCTTGAAAACCAATAATAAGTATATTTTGAAAATTTTATTTAATATAAATTAATTGGATACAATAGGTGAAGATGATGTTACAATATTTTATATATAGAATTTAAATTGAAAGGATAGAAATTAGCGTTATATTTTTGATGATATGTTTTTGAATATTGTTGTTATGAGTAGAACTAAAAAAATAGTAAAATTATGTAATAGAAATTGACTAATTCTCTTATCTGGTAGTCCTTTTCTCGTTCATTTTAATGGTTGCGTTAGTTACCATATATTCTTGGACGACTAGTTTCAATCCATGATACAAATTATGTTCAAGTCATCATGGAACAACACAAACAAATTATAGGAGAAAAATAGAATTATACACCAACGAAGCGTATGTGATAAAATGTAATAAGGAAGTTAAAGTAATAATGTGAGAGTAAAGAAAGAATTTTATGGGTAAGAACATTTACCCTAGTCTCAATAAAGTATACTTTATGTTAATCCTCCCAGCGTTATAATGAACCTGGTTATGTGGTTTAATTAGAAGAAACTGTCTTCTGCACGATATAATAGAAGGAAACGTTGAGGAAAAGAGGAGCTTAGGAAGAAGGAGGATTCAAATATTGGATGAATTAAAAGAAATAAGAAAATTCTGGGAGCTGAATGAGGAGGCACAAGACAGGGTGCATTGGTGGTCTAAGTTCATTGACTAAAGGAATGAACTTGTCGTAAGACAGAACAGGTACTCAGTAATAGTATGAATGTGAGTGAAAATATTAAGTAAGTTATGATGGGCTTCCAATATTTCTAGAACCATCACTACACAGATTCTATAGTTATATTAAATAATGTGAGAGTTATTCATATACTGTAAATTGTTTGGATGGTAGCTTGATGGATTTAATATTTGTTTACTCTTAGTGAGACCTGATAATATATATTATCTCTCTCTCTCTCTCTCTATATATATATATATATATATATATCTATATATATATATATATATGGATTTAATATTTGTTTACTCTTAGTGAGACCTGATAATATATATTATCTCTCTCTCTTATATATATATATATATATATATATCTATATATCTATATATATATATAGATATATATATATATATATATATATATATATATATATATATATATATAGTATATATATATATATATATTATATATATATATATATATATATATATATATATATATATATATATATATATATCTATATCTATATCTATATATATATATATAGATAGATATATATATATATATATATATAGAGAGAGAGAGAGAGAGATAATATATATATTATCAGGTCTCACTAAGAGTAAACAAATATTAAATCCATATATATATATATATATATAGATATATATATATATAGATATATATATATATATCTATATATATATATATATATAGATATATATATATATAGATATATATATATATATATATATATATATAGATATATAGATATATATATATAGAGAGAGAGAGAGAGAGAGATAAAGAGAATTTAAGAGTGTAATTTTAATTTAGTTTTGAATGAAATAAAGATTTGTTAAATAAGGAAAGGTGTTCTAGTCTTCACAATTTTGGCCCTAACCGGTATAAGCTGTTATCGAAGGAAGAGCTAGTTAGTTGGATTTTCTTTAAATTAGCGTTTTGGGGAGATTCCGTAATAGTGTTTATGAGGGTTTGATTTTTAAAAGTAGATTGTTCATTAGGGATTTGTTTTTTAACTAGTATGGCAGTTTGGATAAATATAATTTAAGCGTTATTTATTATGGTGCCTATAGAATAATTATATAGAAGTTTAATACATTTATCTATATGGGTAGGTTGGTATCATGTTTTTTTCTAGATGATTGGCAACATTTTATTAGTTTCTCTTAAATTTGAATTCGCTTAAGTGCTTATGATATCTGTTTAGAATTATCCACCCATTTAATCTTTATAGAGGGATTTGAAGTCACAAGTTGATTGATAAGTATCGCTCTTTTTTAATTGATCATTTTAGTTTGGAATGGATTTACTGATTTATTTTTAAATATTTCTGTCTATTCATAAAGCTACTTTTATTTAATGTCTCTCAAGTTATAGGCCTATTGGTGAATCAGTTCGTTTCTTTTAATGTATGATTGAATTTTAGCCATATTTATTTGTTGTCGTTGAGATTCTTGAGGGTAGATTTGTTGATTATTTGGGATCTCTGATTTAAAGAATATTATAAATATTAATGAATGTGATTAACCATTTGACACTATAAGTTGTTTGATAATATTGAGTTCAATCTTGAAGTTATTTTTGTAGAGTGGAATATGAAGCAGTCTATAGATTATAATGTTAAAAATAATTTTTTTGTGGATGTCAGGGTGATTGAAGTATTTTAGAATAATTTCATCAGTATGTGCAGTATTCCTGTATATTTATTATTCTATTTTGTTCTTTTGTTTAACTGTGATTTTTATATCGAGGTAGTTAGTGCTGTTTTGAGTTGCATGTTTTATTATAAATTTTAATTAAATATGAATGTTGTTTAATAAATTAATAAAGGACCGTCTTTGTTGTCTAGTGGTCAGGGTACTTAGCTACAGACTTCGAAGTCCCGGGTTTGATCCCTGGTGCTTCCATATTTTTATGTGAGGCATTGGGTCTGGAGTAAGGTCAACTAAGCCTCGTGAGGACAAATGAGGAGATATTTGAATGAAGAAGTAGTGGTTCCGGTCTAGAAAACTGAAAATATTTCCCAATGCATTAGTTGTGCTGACCACATGACACACTTTATCCACAAAAGTTGGCATTATCATCACCAAATTTAACAACTGCTAAGTAGGTGTGGCGATATTTACATATGAATGAAAGTTAATTAATCAAATTTTTTTCGGAAGATCATGAATATGTCCTCAATATACCGGCAACATAATTTTACATATTAATATAAACATTCTATTGCCTGTTTACTTATGACATATTCATAATTTTTAAACAAAGCAATATATTCCCCTGACAGCGAATTTTCCTAAACGATTCACTCCTCTCCTTCCAAGAAACTAAGGGTATATTTACTCCAAACTCTTCCTACCCCATTATTATAGTTAAATGCGAGTAGCCCACATGATAGTAAGCTGTTGTAGAAACAAACAACATAATCTTAATGTTTGTAGTTTATCAAAAGATCTCGATCCTCTCAGAGACAAACATTGAGATTGGAAGCCATTGTGCATGGCGGGGTGAATTGAGGCTGTTTTTTTACTAATAAGCATTCTACTTTCCCTCCACGCTAATTATAATCTATTTCCTCTATTACCTTACTTATTTACACTCCCTCAGTGTAAATATGCAACTAGCTTGATCAGATATTAATATTCCTGGTGATCAATAAATACAAACAATAATAATATTAACTAACATATATATTCTAGGCATTAATTTAATTTATCGGCCATATAGGTATATGGATTGTTTTTCATAATATAATTAAGTCAACTACATTAATTCCTTTGTAACCTCACCAGTGATCAAGTGGTTTGAAGCATAATCCTGGCAAAATTATGGATTGCCTGTAGCAGATAATTTAGGGTTCGATTCCCGGGAGAATTGTCAGCGAACGGTATGAAGTTATGGACCTTGACGATTCAAGCATCACATAAGCAATATTTGGCAATGTGAGCACTAACAAGATTCTTCAGTGAATATCTTAGATCTATTTTGTTATCAATAATGTTGGGAAGCACCACGTCTTACTACCCTTAAGAGCTACCCGAATAATATAAGTTAGGATTTGTATAGCTATTAAGGTGGTATAATTTAAAGCAAGTGTACCCCAATTTGCGTAGAGGGAGAAAGAGAGAGGGAAAACTGATTCAGTAAAATTCATCTCTTCATGCCCATCCAGGGTTGAGACACGGATCCTCCCGTTACTAGAGTGCAAGACTAGACCAGACTGTTGACCTGGTCCACGTATGTACCCACTGGTACGAGTAGTTGTAATAATGTATCTTATTTATGTCATTGCGACAGTCTAAAAAGACAGAAGATTTTTTATGAGTAGTTAAATTGTTTAACTGTTAATGCTGAACGTTGTGGTTGGATTGTTAAGTGGGATTCTCGTCACATGCCATGTATGTGTGTGTGTGTGTTCATGCCAAGACAATTACTCGAGCTATTGAGCGTTTAGATGCAGACAAGTAATTTCAATTACACGACACACAACTGGACAGAACACTACAACTAGATGTAAATTAGTGACGAGAGTATCTTGTCTATCCGCAACATTTCCAATGATTTCTCATCTCAAAAGGTTGTATTTCATAGTATTTCTTTTAAATGAATCTTATTTATTTAGTTCTATTTTGTTAGCGTTAATTGTCGGAAAAAAAAAACTTACAGTATACTCATTTAAAAATTGGGAAATGCTCTCAATATATTTAGGTAGGTTGTGTATAATTATTTTAGTAGGTACAAGTATTCCACTCGCCCTGTCAGGTAAATCTTTTGACTTTATTATTTACTACTTAGGCTTTAAATTATATTTAATCATATTATCAGGTATACATTTTCTAACACACTAGCTATGTCGTAACCTCATAAAAGGTTACAGCAACTTTAGTGTCAACCACATTTATACTAGTTTTCCGCTATCCAGAAGGTTAAGGGTTTGAATCTCAGCTGAGTATACTCACTGGGTGTTTTCATTAATTGTTTTACACATTCTCTTCCCGGTGACGTGAGTGCACTTCTTCTAAATGTGACCTAACTCATGCCTACCCCATTAATACGAAACTAGTTTGGTTAAGTATTAAGACGTGACATATAAAATCAACATATTATATATAAAATACATTAAGTGTTTGAATGCCCTTTCAGGGTCCTTTCATCCCCTTCAGACACCTGAAGATCTGAACTTTGCTATGCATGCTATATAGCATGCTATCTGTCTGAGAAAAGTCTCAATCTTGAATATCAAAGATAGTGGATCCAAAATGGTGGACAAAACGTACAAATTTATTTTTAGAGCAATACAATTTATTATGGACGCTATGGAACGTGCCATACTATTGAGAAAAGTTCTAAACTGGAAACATTCAATTTAGGATATCCATTAAGGTGTACAAAACGTTTTGAGTCCTAAGCTGTTAAAATTTTGTAATAGATTCTAGACGATATGGAGTATACCATCTTTATGAACGAAAATTTGAAACTTAAAAAATACAATATAGCAGACAAAACTTATCTTTTGATTCTGATTTGGATGAAATATAGTGCTACAAATTTAATTTAATATTAGAAAAAAAGTTATCTTTGTAATATACAATTAAATAAACTATATTTTTAAAATACAATTACAATAAACTATATTTTTAGACCATAAAAACTACCAGCCTCGATACCATCAGACCAAAATACTACTAATAATAATATGTTAACACCAAAAATAAAAATTATATTAAAGGGTACTCATTATTATTGGTTGACAAGGGAAAAACTTGCGCGTACCTAGCATCGAGATAAGAAGTATATAATATGCCTCTGGTAACTTATCTCAGTGACTAGCTGTGCTCTTTGCCAAATCGTGATGTTAATGTTTTAATATGTTTGTTCAACATAGTCAATTATTTAATTTATTCTCTTTGATGAAGTGTGATTTTTTTTTAATTTCCAGCTACCCCTCTGAGAGAGGAAGTATTGTGATCGTAAAAAAATATGAAATTTTTTACATGCAAACGTTTCATGACTCATTGAACCAATGATTTTCATGATTCCGTCATTCTGTGTGTATAAAAGTGTGTCTATATGTCAGCATAGAGCTGAAACCATTTACAGATCAGACTAAAACTTAACATCCAGGGTTTTCATAAGATTGATTAATGGTTTTTGTAAGTGTAAATCCAACCCTTAAAATAAAGGAACAGTATCAAGTTTACTTAAGAGCAAAACAGAAAACACGATTATTTGATAATCGGTTTTAAAGAATTTTATTAGAATAAGTGTTTAGGCGCTGTTTAACATTACAAATAAAAAACTATTTTTTCCGGGATGAAAACTTAGATGATAACCTACTTAACATAAACAGATTTTCAATTTTGGATAATATCCACGCAACTCTTTAAAACACGAAATAACATACCATTGCAATTGTTGTAGTACTATTAGAAATGAAAAACCTTTTCTTTGAAATATAAGTTTATAAAATAAATAGCTTCCGAGCTATAAGCAAATATATTTTTATAGAGGTCTTTGAAATAGGAAATTTATTTATATGCTCTTTGGTGAACAGAAAGGTTCCTCTTTTCTAAATGTTTCTGTAACAGTGTGTATTATTTAGTGTATGTTATTTGGTATTATGTTTCTGCAACTATGTATAATAGGCCCAGCCCCAGGAAGGATTTATCCACCCCATAAAGTGCAAAAGATTAGGAAATATTTGTTTTTATATATGTCATAGTGTCTCAGAAAATTGATTATTACAAAAGTTCAGTTGTGAGGAGCTTTTTGATGACACCAAAAATATGGCTGCTGGGATATTATGCAGTTGCCTCATTTAAATAAGGATAACTTCTCACCAGCGTATGCTACAGGGATGAATATTTTTTTGAAATGTTTCAAATTTAATAACATATACTTTTGTGATTATATAATATTTGTTAATTTCATTATATCTCTATATATCTTCACCTGTACGTATATTATCACTACTAAAATTGATTATGTCTGAAGTATAAACAAGGTTTACTAAAAAGCTATATGACTATCTAAAGAATATTAATCACAAAATAGTGTAATTTTATAATGAGGACTAGCAAAATCAAAAATAGAATTGGGGTCCAACGCAACGTTTAGGGAATTTATGAGTGATATATATGTATACTCCCACTCTCTCAGGATTGTATGATTTCACATTTAATCATACAGAGCTTTCATTTCAAAAGTAGTCACCCTAAAATATATAGATCTGATGCACAAATAATTTTAATACATTCAACTTTTGATTTTTACAATAGTTGAAAATGTTAAAATGATCTTTGCAACATTTCAAACAGGACGCGTACCTTTGATGAAAAATTCAGAAAATACAATTTATTATGTTGAATTATTTTTAACAAATGTTTTTAAAAACTTCAGCAATACTTTACAGTTTACAAAGGGTTAAAAAATAAATATAATTATTGAATATCCTCTTCACTTTTATTGAAACTGCTATCATCATTGTCTAAATCAGATTTATCGTCTTGTTTTTTTATTGCCCTATTATGTGGCCGTTTTAAGATTATCTGGGAGTGTTGGTCCATCGTAACATTTTATGTGATACCTGATATTTTACTAGCATCAATCGTGTTCAGTAGGATCGATCTTCTATTTAGGTTCTCTACAATCTGTTCGTTTCAACAGCCATTACACTGAATCGCTTAATTTAATCTTTTGGATCCAAGCATGTTTAGATGTTAGCTGCATTTCTGGGCAAATCTATTTAGCTATGGAGAGTGCCTTAGACTGATAGATCTTGGTGTCGTTTTTTCCCTACTTTACTCACTCTATGGTAGCCGTACTTTTCACACAACAATTTCTCTGGTTGGCATAAAAGCTTTACATTTCCTGAATTGTATTACTTGGATCATTTTATCAATACATCGCGATAACTGGACAAACACATGGACAAAAATAGCTCTAACCTTTGTAATACTTTAGATCCATTACAATTTCCAGCCTATGGCCTGGGCCAGTTTATTATTCAAGCTATATATCTTCCACTATCGACTTGCTAGGCCTGTCGTAGCTTCAATTGCCTTATAGTCTAACTTAAGAGTATGACAAGAACAACATCCTGTCCCCGGCCATCAATTTATCAATATGAAAGGGTAAACCTATATTTTTACCTATGATAAATTTTCGGCCATGCCAGGAATCGAACCCGGGACCCTCAACTCAGCAGACAGACACAAAACCGACTGAAATAAAGGTGCCGGACACCCTTTATAATAATAAACCTAAAAAAAAACAAGAAAGAGACCTAGCGTGAAATCCAAAGTTGCACATGCCTAGAATCTAGTAAATAATAATATATCATCTGTATGTATTCAAAATAACGTAGCCGAGGTCAGTACTTCAAGAACCACCCTACCATCAAGATTTTAATGATTTTAAAGTAGAATAGATATGTTTACAGGTAGAACCTTCATTCATTCTCACCTAAATTCGGTTCAGCGTAGGAATTGTTTTCTGAATGGCCTTTTTCCCTAGCAAAAATCTATTTTATAATAGGATATTGGTAGGAAAAAAGACCTTTCAGAGAGTAATTCCTACCGTAAATGGAGTATAGAATCAATTAAGAGTGTTCTAGACGAGTGACCTATAATCACCCTTAGCCACGGGGTGGTATTACTTCTCTAGAAACATAAATGGTGCCATAGGTTTCTGGTTAGAAGAATATTCTAGAAAATAAAAACAATTTTAGTAATCATTATTGTTAATACTTAAATAATTTATTAGTGTTATTTTTTAATGAGTGATATTATTTTAGTGACGCCTGCAATCACACGACTTGTAAACATATTATGTTAAAATTGTTTTATAACATTTTTAATTTCCAAAAGAGTTAATGCTTTTCCCATCTAACTCTGTCTTGATTATCCGATATTAAAGGAAACCATCTATCTGTAATATTTACCTCAGTGAGTATCAATTTGATTCAAATTTGTTGAAGATAATCAAACATTAGTAAGCTAAACATGTTGGCGTGTTGGTCTTGGATGTTGAACATGTTCTGGGGGACTGATACGTCATTTTGGTTGGCTGAACTCACACGCCAAAGAGAATCATCTGAACCATGGATCAGGTTTCAACCGCGGCAGATATAATTGAGGGAATTTTAGATGGTAATTTTTGTGTAATTACTGTGCTAATTGCATTTATTTTCTACGCACAAGAGATGTTTCACGAACAAAATATCTACATCATCACAGAAATTTATAGAAACCAGTTCTTTTATTATGCTTAAAAATGTTTGTTTTTTATAAATATTTTTAATTATTCATATAAAAATTTTAAGCTCCTTTATGAAATATTATAGAAATAATCATGGTTTATAGGTGATAGGCTTACGGGTATTAAGCAAGAACAGTTTATTTATCTCACAAAAATTTCTATTTCAAACAGTTTTCAAAAATCCTTATTATTGGATCTAGTTTAAATACACTTATTATGAGAGAATAATCTAAGACTATATTTTACATCCTTAATAGACAGAGGTGAGCAGAATATTGATGATAGTAAATAATTGGTCAAGCTTAGTGTCAATTTGTGATCTGCCATAAATGTAGGAATTAAGTTAACCTTGATTTTTTAAAGCAGACTGAGCGTCAAGAAAATACTTCAGAGCTGAGGTTATGTCAAGAAGCAAAACCATCAGTGAAACATCAAAAAAGAACTAGGTGTCATTCGTTTAGATCAGAGTGAAATAATTAAGATTATTTATCAAAGTTTTGACAAATTTGTTATGAAAAAATTGGTTGTTTAAGAACATAATACAATTTTTGTTTGATAGATTTATTTTTGAAATGATCCATACATAAATTGAAAGGCTTTAAATACAACTTTCAGATACGAGTTTATTGTTTCTTAACTATCCATGTCTAGATGTATCGTATTCAGACCCTATGAGAGAGCGGTGCAGGGGGTACATTGTACCCGGGCACGAGGGTCTAAAAGGGCCTGGGAATATCCTGGGAACTCAAAATTTTTTCGCATACATTGAAAACTAGCATTCACATTTTACCTATATTATTAATATCTTAAAGGCCTATGGATATAATATATGTTTATCTTATTTTTTTATTTTTTAGATATAAAAAGTATAAATATATATATATAGTTTTTTCTTATTTCTTTTTTTTTCCAGATAGGATATTTAAAAAAAATAGGATTAATAAAAAATGGAGGGGGGAGGCTTGGCCGAAAAAATGTGTACCACTAATAAAACTTTGCTAAAAGAACCTGTACGTATTGTTTAAAATATTAGTTTTATTTACATATTTACGGTCTAGAAGTGTTTTCAATATTATTATAATAATAGTAGTTCTATATTTAAAAATCAGTATATCATTTTAGGTATTAAGATATATTCTTTGTTAGATCAGTGGCATATTGATCTACTGTATGTATCTTAACTCCTGTCAAAACAAAATAAGTCAAATTTAACACAAAATTATTTATTATTCTCTGGTTCAACAATTATAGGACCCTCTACGGTGGCCAGGTGGTCTAAGGCGCTACTCCTGCAGAAGACTAGACTGCCAGTGACAGCGAGATTGTGGTTTAAATATACTGAGGCTGGTGTTATAAAATGATTTTCCACCCTCCCTTCACGCAAATGGGATACATTGCACTAAAGTAAAACTTATTATGACTTAAAACATCATCATTGTTAGTACATAAATGCATAATACCGAACGGGTAGTAAAACACGGTGAATAACAAACTATGATAGGACATGGACATTAAAATGAATCTTGATGGCTGGTGATTTTAATTATTTTTTTAATACGCAATTGTTTGTATGTAGACTTAAGAAGTAGCTTAACCTACAGCAACGCACTTAATACTAAACACCTAACGTGAGCTCCAAGAATTGGGACGTTAGGGTATTTGGGCCAATTAAACATTAAATAAACTAGCATTCATCATGGAAATTAGTCTAAACTCCCTCAGAATTTTGTTGAATCTTACTAAATATTAGGGTTGATAGGATAAACATATATTTCAATAAGTATACACCTGTATTTGTATTTTATTCATTCATTTATCTTCATTTATAATTCTGAATATATTAATTTCATCAATATGAGCATCTGAAAGATTTCACATAGGTCTGAGGGAGCTTGTATTAACTCAGATTAGACCTATTAGTCTAAGTCTAGATACACATTTGTGTATAGATTAGCTTGCACAATTAGTCAACTACCCTATTCCTTGAACTGTCGTTAGGTGTTCAGTATTAAGCTCACTGTTCAAAGTTAATCTACTTCATATTATTTTGTATGCCAATAAATACTTCTAAAAGTTTTTGCATTTGTGAATATTAAAATATTAATTTAAATGCTAGGAAATACTGTAATAATAATTAATTGAGAAACAAATAATTTAAGTTTACTGTTTAACCAAACGTAACAATTAATAATAAACGAGAATATTCCCTCTGACCTAAAATGAAAAGACAGAAATCCTTTTCTCTCCATGACAATAGAGATGAAATCTTTTAATAAGCCTAGTCAGACGTGTGTCATGTTTGAGTGCAAATAACAGGGGCCCCTATTCACATTCAGCTATACAATGGAAAGCAAGTGTAGAGAGAAAGGTAGGACCAAAAAGGAGTTGGGGGAGGAATCACAAGTTTTCAACTCGTAGCCTGGCGGCATGACTCCAAGGTGTTTGTGACCTGTGTTCTTGTATTCATAAACGTCAACAGCTGCCGGCAGTGGGTAGAAGCACTGCTGCTAAAACAATTCAACTGTGACCTCGCTTACAATGGTAGAAATGAGTGACTACCGAAAGGTAACAATGGTGTAAGTGACAGCTTACAGTAGTGTCATGTTTTTTTTAGGACAATGTCACCTGCCATCATGACCTTTGAGGACCTCCCTGCTTTCGTTCTGCCTCCAACTACGACACTGGAAACTGGCCAAATATCACTCGTAGAAAACTATGCCCCATCTGACATTCATGTTCTTGTGTCCGACAGCTCTCATCTAGAAGCAATCTAGGTTATGTTGGTAATATATTTTCTTCATGAAATTAGCAGTTATACGTAGGGTTTGGCTTAGAGCTAGGGTTGAGGCATTAATTTTTTACTAGAATTTGTTACGGTTGATGTAGATAATATTTATTAATATGTCCTTAATACAAAGGTGTATTTAGGGAATTTAGCTAAATATTATTATATATTATAATCAATAGTGCAGATATAACTGTTCTATGTATCTAAGCTTAAGTATCATTATGTACTCACAAGGGAGACCAGACCTTCCTCATTGGTCTAAAACGTAATTCTATGCCCTTTTCACTGTCACAAAATGGGAAGAGCAGGGAATTCAGGGATTTGGAATGAAGATAACATATTTGAGGACAAAAAGAAAAAGGTCAGAAGAGTCTTGTGTTGAAATAGACAAAAGGATCAATGCTAGGTTGCATTTGGTCGAATAGAAAGATCATACCATGGAAGTTATTGGATACCATCATAATGCGACCCTAGTGAAAATAAAACCTACAGAAAGGCCAGTTATGTTCGTATGGTTCAGCTAATAGGGTCTATAGAAAGGCCAGTTCTGTTCTTGTGGTTTAACTAATAAGGCCTATAGAAAGGCTAGTTCTGTTCTTGTGGTTCAGCTAATAAGGCCTACAGAAAGGCCAGCTCTGTTCTTGTGGTTCAGCTAATAAGGCCTACAGAAAGGCCAGCTCATTTCTTGTGGTTCAGCTAATAAGGCCTACAGAAAGGCCAGCTCATTTCTTGTGGTTCAGCTAATAAGGCCTACAGAAAGGCCAGCTCTTTATTGTGGTTCAGCTAATAGGGCCTATAGAAAGGCCAGTTATGTTCTAGTGGTTTCAGCTAATAGTGTCTATAGAAAGGCCAGTTCTGTTCTTGTGGTTTAACTAATAAGGCCTATAGAAAGGCTAGTTCTGTTCTTGTGGTTTAACTAATAAGGTCTATAGAAAGGCTAGTTCTGTTCTTGTAGTTCAGCTAATAAAGCCTACAGAAAGACCAGTTCTGTTCGTTTGGTCCAGCTAATAAGGCCTTCAGAAGGGCCAGCTTTCTCCTTGTGGTTTAGCTAATAATATCCTCAAGGAGTGCCAAACAATATCTTGCAGTGTTACAATTAACAAACATTCAATATCATGACATAATATACTTCAAGTCTAAATGTTAAGCTGATGACTAAATCAGAAATATTGTTTTTGTAATATTAGCTATATAATAAAAGCCATAAAGTGTCTGTCTCTATGTCCAAATTTTTATACATCTTCCCGACAAGGGCTAGAGTTGAAACATCGCACCTGATTACTTTAGTACTGTAGCTACACTAAAAATTCTTTAAATTAAGATTTTTATGTGGTGGCCTCAGAAGGGGTTCAGAACATCGTGATCACATGGATAGAATTATAGATTTAGTTTTGGCCATGAAGCTTGCCATTCGTATGTGAAAAATTGAAATTGTAAAGACAAAGAAACCCGATAATCTGGCAGAGCAATGAACACTAATCACGCTACCTCCTGTTTAAGAAAGTGAGATAAAAACAACAGGAAACAGGCCTCGAACGAGATTCTAAATTGCGCCTGTCAGTGTCAGACCTAACTCCAGTTAAAATATAACTTTATTTTAATTGGTCAATACTTACACAAAATATTTAAACAAATGATATTATTTCATGTAATTTGCCTTAAGTTCTCATTTAAATGTAGGGTAAAACAAGCTATTATGCTTTTTAAGTGATAATATGATACAGTTACAATTCCATAAGAATAGCTGACAGTTCGAAATAGATTCTAAATCTACCTTTACATATCCATTTGTCAAGCTTTATGATCTGAAACTGTCAATTTTGATAGATATTACACCTATAAACATTTCAATAACATAATAAAGTGAAATACATGTTTCTTGTAACAAAATGTATGTTTTTAAGAGGTTCCTTCTATAAAAAATAATCTGTAAATTTGTAGCAAAGAACATAAAATGTATAATAAAAGCATTATTATTAAATTTAAGGGCGTTACAATAAGCTAACACTTGCTATTATAGTTTATTTATATACAAAAATAATATTCTACTAAAGGGGATATGAACATTTTAACTTTAGAAATATATAAAAGTTTAAGGGTTTAAATTAGTATATAAATCCACAATTTTGTGTGCAGCCTTAAAGGAAGTTTTAAAAAGATTTTTAAGAAAAGGGTTTTTGATCCGTGTTATCTCATAGCCTGATAATTATTCTATTCAATTCTTAAAACACGAGGTCCATATCATTGTCTTAACATATATACTAACTGATGAACCCCACTCAGGAAAACAAGGTTAAGTTGCAACGAGTGAAATACAGGTATATAATTATTTAAATATTAAATATTCAATATCATATATTTTCATCATCATTACACATCTTGTTTCCATCCCATTATATTAAGTAATATTTATTGTTAAGAGGTAACATAAGGAAAAAACTTAGCTTTGACAGTTATACTGGTGCACCACATTATCCTCTAGTGGTAATGATACGACAACGATATACTGTCCAGAAAGGCAGTCTACTAAAGTAGCGACACTGGTTTGTAGGAACATTGCAATCAAGCGTGATCAGGGTAAGACTAAGCCAAGATTGTACTGGCTAAAATTGCCAACACTGATTGGTACAGCTTCCTTACCGTAAGCAATGAATAATGTTATTGGTGAGAGTAAAACAAGGCTAGTAATCTTGTCTGCTCTAAATTAAATTATTAAAAAGAACCATGACATTATAGCCTACTCGATGACTGAAGCTATGATGGGCAGCAGAGGTTAAAATTGAAGGAAACCTCTGTTAACAAGTTGGAGAGAACATGGATTATTGGAAAGTGGAATGTGAGAGGAAGGTGTGATAGAGAGAATTAATTGTTAGATTAAATAAGTTACTAAATTAAATTAATAAAAAGAACCATGACATTATAGCCTACTCGATGACTGAAGCTATGATGGGCAGCAGAGGCTAAATTTGAAGAAAACCTCTGTTAAAAAGTTGGAGAGAACATGGATTATTGGAATGTGGAATGTGAGAGGAGTGTGTGATAGAGAGAATTAATTGTTAGATTAAATGAGTCACTAAATTAAATTAATAAAAAGAACCATGACATTATAGCCTACTCGATGACGGAATCTATGATGTGCAGCAGAGGCTAAATTTGAAGGAAACCTCTGTTAACAAGTTGGAGAGAACATGGATTATTGGAATGTGGAATGTGAGAGGAATGTGTGATAGAGAGAATTACTTGTTAGATTAAATGAGTGGGAGAAGAATTGATATTGTGTGAATGTAAAACGAAGCAAAAATAGAAATATATTTTGATGGCGAGTGATGGTAGCCTAACACTGTGTTTGGGTGTGGATGAACGGTTAAGGGGAATTCAGGGAGTAGGTTTAATATTAAGCCCAACAGCTAAGCTTTACGTGGGAAGGTCTGAGATTATGTAATCTAGAATGTTATGGGTACATTTGAAAATAGGCATCCGTAGAAATATGTTAGTTGCCGAATATGATCCGGTGGAAGGCAAGGACGAGAATGTTAGGGTGAAGTTTTGGATTGAATTCAAACAAGTCTTCAAGTCATGTGAACCGGGTGAAAGAATTATATTCTTAGGATATATGAATGTATGGGTGGGTACCCAAAGAGAGAATTCAGTTATTGTGTAGGAAGGTATGGTGAAGACAGGGTAGTTGAGAAAGATAATGAGTTTGTGAGTTTGTGTTTATAAAAAGGTTTATTTGTGTCGAATACATGGTTAAAGCACAAATATATTATATTGAATACAAAGTAAAGGGATGATTCAAGAACGATGATTGATTTTGTGTTGTATGATGATAAACTTAGAAGTTTAGTAAGGAATATGAGGGCTGTGCGTGGTACCAATTCTATCATTGGTCTCCGTGAAGAATAGGTGGCCCAGTCGCCTGATAGCTGGCTTAGGAGGTATTTGTGTCTAGCCGAGGGGAATTTCTACTCTCGCCTGACATGATTTAGGTTATTTCTAACGACTGGATGGCTAGGCTACCATATTGTAGGGACTTTTATGTATGTTTGTTTTCTGCGTGGTCCTTAAGATCCGCATTTCAAGGTGGGAATGTTCCCACACACTAGCCTGCTAGACCCTGTATAGTCTGTGGTGCGTTTAGAAGAGGAAGGGGCTCTTCAGTCAGTTCTAGGCTAGGCAGTCTTACCTAATTAGGTAGTTTGTTTATGTTGATATTATGTACCACTTTTGGTTCTCAACAAGTGGAACTTTCTGCCCGTCAGGCATGGCACGTGTTTGATAGTTTGTTGATGTTGATTTTATGTACTGCTTTTGGTTATCAACCAGTGGAACTTTCAGCCCGTCAGGCATGGCACGTGTTTGATAGTTTGTTGATGTTGATTTTATGTACTGCTTTTGGTTATCAACCAGTGGAACTTTCAGCCCGTCAGGCATGGCACGTGTTTGGTAGTTTGTTGATGTCACTAATATGTACCACCTTTAGGTACTCTACCCAAGGGTCAGTACGTCCGTCTGGCTTAGGCTCATTGGCCAGCGCTGGCATCCTTCAACCAGGCCTTGAACATTGAATCGCCACTTACCCTATGCTAAGCAATTATTACATAATTGGGGCTTCACCTGGCTTTCTAATTAGAAGGTGCCTCACGCCACAATCTTATCTACTGATTATACCATAATATATGCGGAAATCTTCACCCGTCCTACCTGTGGTCTGTGTGATAGAGTATTGGGCTGTGTTCTGTAGCTGCCGATTGTACATAACTTGCTTGGTTCCCATTAAACTGATTTGTTATTTTAGTGTTATTTGTTTGCTTTGCTAAATATCCTGTCATGTATTTTAACCTTGTATAAGACTCGGCCATCTCTGTGTTACGCCCTCTCTATTACCTCGTAGTTTAAGGCCACCGTAAACAACATAACGAGTATAGAGGGGCATAAGCTATGTGAAACATAAAATAAATAAATAAGGAAATAAGCAGAGATTTTAAAGTAAATAGTCATTTAATAAGCAAGTTTTTTCAACAACATCAACATTGTGGCCTAGACAATCCTAGCAGCGAAAGTATTTGCGAACATAGATTATAGGAAAACATTCTTTGGTAATACACCCTAAACATTATTATTATTTATTAATAATGGTTTAGTAAAAGAAAACCTAAGTTTTACTATTGAAAATTTTCTTGTTACAATAATAAGAACTGGATTAATACCAATGATAAATGATAACTGCATTTCAAGCTATTCACACAAGGTATATGAAACGTAAATCTGACTATTCATGAAACCAAGTAATTACATAATATGATTCTACACAGTATAAAGTTCATTACGTTAAGTCTCTCAACAATAATATTTAAATAGTCCAATAAACAACGTCAACTCCTTTAGTTGACACATCCAATATTTTAGTTTCATAAATATATAATAACATAAGACATGTTCTCATTACATAGTCAATTGTTGCTATTTTTCCTCGATAGAGATGAGTCCACATTTTCACGCGATGCTGGTGAAAATCCACGTGGACGACAACAGGAGCAGTGGTTGTTGGCAGCGATAGAGATATAGCACAATCGTTCAGTTAGGCGAGACATTATACGTCTTCTAATTCACGACGCAGTATAGTGTTGCACTTCTATATAGATATAGTCTATCCATTGCCTTCGGTAGTCGCACTTTGGACCGTATGACCACCAGTGCCGGTCATCAGTCAACATAACAGTTTAAACGTACATTTAGATCTAATTACGTGAATACGGACTAATTCTCGTACTGAATCAATCCCGTCGACTCTGGACTCTTCACGTACATAACTATATAGCGAACCGAACATTTAAAGAATATTTAAAAGCTAATTCTTCTTTACTTTTACTCGTACAGCACAATGACCACACGGGTCTCATGCAGAACTCCGACTAATGGCTCGTACAGCACAATGACCACACGGGTCACTTGCAGAACTCCGAAATGATGTCTCCACAATAATGGACATAGGTTATATACAGTGCTAGTTGCGTATCACAAAAAGGGGGGTGGTAACCTTCCAGTGGGCCTGTGACGTTGTCGGGCAGGTGGAAGTCTCGCCATCTCTTGGGAATTCAGCATGCAGGTCTATGATTGGATGAACCGCTCGGCCCAACGGATTTGGTGTCTTAATTTTCAAATCCTCCCCGGACGATTGGCTTGCTACGTATAGTGGTCTGTAGTTAGCCCCGGCGAGGTCAGGTGACGTCATCTTGTCTTGATAGAATTATTATCATGAATTTGCGCCCGCTAGTATCCAACTATACGGTCAGATGTAAGCAACAAGTGCGGGTACTCACAGTACCTTTGCCCCACTCGCCGAATTAGGACGTTTATTTTTACTTGCGAGCAATCTTCGTGTCTCGGACAGCAGATCCAGGTGGTAAGTAATAGAATGGAATTATTATTTGAAATTGAATTGTGGTTGTTGAAGGAGTATAGGGCAGAAAGAGACGTATTAATTAAAGAACTGTATTAGGACTGGATTTACAATAGTGAAGATTACTATTGTTTTGAGGCTATTCTTCGTAGTTTCTTGGAGCGGGTAGTAAGATTGATCAGGTGGAAATAGCTGAGGCGGGTAAATGTAACATAACAATGTTACATCTGGACGAGACTAGGGTGGTCATGTCAACCATTTGTATGCAACTGTTTGTTTTGTTAGTTGTGTCTTATTTAAATCTATCTCCTTTACGCTATTTCGGTTGTTTGTAAATGCCTGCGTCACAAGAGAAGAGGAGCCAAACAATTGAAGTCCATACAGATCGATAGAGTTTTCCCACCTGTCATCACTTTGGTCAATTCCAATATATAGCCCATCCTCATCTTACTTGAGAAACACGAGGCAAAGCGTGTTATATCTGATAGTTTCATCGATGAGTTGGTTGGATTGTAGACTACAACATATATATCTTACATAGTCAAATTTTTTATTGAAATTGAATGAGTTAATTCCATGGCAAACCATTTTGTTCAATTTCTTGAATCTTCCAGTTCTGTAGGATGTATCCATCATACGCTGATGATGTCCTGAAATCTCTCCTTAAACAAGCGATGAATTACACACCAAAAACAATTATTTACTAACATATTTATATAAATATCACCATCTTTAATATGGTGCCTACATATGTAATGAATAATTTAGTTATTATTTTAGAATATATCGTTCTGATAACGCCTTTGTCTAAAGAAGATAGTATTCCTTTCCTGTCCTGATCATGAAGATGTCGCAAGCTTGCAGACTAGTTCAAAAGGTGACAACAGGTATATCACAAACGAAATTGTTGCCAAACTTAATGAAAGTTTCCATGAGATTGAAAGTATTACTGACCATCCAAGGCGTGATCATCCACCAACTAGACAAGTGTGAGTTATCCGCATCATGAAATAGTACAGATAACATAAAATAACTATTTACTATATTATAATGGATACTTTTGAATTATATTGTAATATCCATTAATGATTTGGATTCACTCCCCAGGAATACTTTTAATAAATTATCACCATAAACTCGCATCGGTAAGCATTCAAATAAAGGCATAAAGCTCGTTTAGTCGTTTTTTCTGTGTCGTTGACAAAGAGCTTGAACCCAAAATTGGTGTGCTAAGGAGTTTTTCTTCCTAAATGTTTTCCCATTCTCCTTCCAAGCACGTACGCATATATATAATATATTTTTTTATCAATAACTACATGAATATAGTCCTGACATTTATAAAGAAGCCTTGTGTGTGTGTGTGTGTGTGTATGTAGGCCTATATATATATATATATACACATACACATACACACATACACAAAAGACTTCTTTATAAAGGTCAGGACTATATTCCTGTAGTTATTGATAGAAAGAAGATATAACTTAAATATAATATACTTATTTTTGCGTACGTGCTTGGAAGGAGAGTGGGAAAACATATGTGAATACATATGTTTGAAAAAATATATATATAAAGCAACAAGTGAGATATATATATTATTATAATTAAGATTTTATTATTTTGAATGTGTTATATATTAATATATAAGTATATTATGTTATATATATATGTCAATATAATATATAATAAGTGGTTAGTGAGACTTGGGTATAAAAAAATTAATGTATTTATTAATACATTGATATATAATACATACATATATAATATGTTTATTGAAGAAAATAATATTTAAGATGTGCGGCTATACAAACTAGATACAACCTAATTATTTAATTACAAAATGACTAAATAATTTGTTAAATGTTCATAAAGCAGGTCAAGTATAATTTTTATAAATATAATTCAACTTGAAGGTTAGAAATTGATACAATTTCAACATCATGATATTTGGGTATAGTATAAAACATTTTTAGAAAATAAATATGATACAACAAATATTGATAAAAGTGTGTATAAATTATTAGAAAATAATTTTAAAAATATACAAAATATATTGATTTAATTTTAATCAAAAAGTAAGAAATGATTTTTAAAATATATTGAAATATGATAAAATAAAATGTATTAATAATGTAGTGAATATATATTTAAAATTATTTCGAAAGTATCTGATAAGTTAAATCATATTTTTATTTATTTTAACTAAATCGTAAGCCCTTTTAAATATCTATTAATAATTGCTTAAACATAATATGTTATTCCTACTTTTTCTAATATTTGTCTAGTAGTAAAAATCTGATCTATTGTTGATTTATTTCTTCGAAATCCATACTGATGACGTAATTATTGCCTCTGCATCCTTAATATACCTCATTAAAAATATGTTGGATACATCAAATTTAATAAAATCTGTCCAACAAAGGCAATAAAAGAAACACAGCCAAAAATAACTTTATTCAAGCAGCTATATTAAAAAAATACCTTAATGAACAACATCTTTTGAAAACCAAACTTTAGTCAAAATTATATAATTATTACCAAAAAACTACAAATTATTTTAATCCCTATTTGTGCCATACCTTAGCTATCCATTGTAGTTGAGACATGACCGGCCAATGTCAAGAAGACACTCTCATACTACCCAATTTTATCTATCTCTTTAATTATCCTCCACTTTTACATTTACATTCACTTGGCACACTACATTCATGCACCATATCTTTGATTTCATTCTTGCAACATAACTTAATACAAATCTTTCCACAATATTCTTAAAATGTACTGTTTAATTTCTTCGGCATTAATTTGATTTAATTATTATAGACTACAGTAAAGTGAATCTTTTTTTTTAATATCAAGGTATCTAACGTAAGGTTAAATATATTTTTCCTTTCTTATTTTCATAATTTAATACCTATTTTTAATGGCTCATTTTGACTTATTTGTTCTTTATTTAATTTGATTTAATTGGTTCTTATTCTTGCTGATGATGGTGTTTGTCATTAAACCTGTCGAATAAGCTATCTCGGCCAAAGGAGAAAGAACTTTAATTAGGGTATAAGATTTAAATTTTAAATAAATATTCACTACATTATTTATAAATTTTATTTGACCCAATCTCAACAAACTATAACAATTATTTTATTGTCATTACCTTTACACATTATTAATATGTTTATGATTAGATTCAAATAATTTAACTCCCAATTTAATCAATGATTATTGTATCATTTTTTTTTTAAATGTTTTATTCTCTACACCTAGTTGTATGACTCTGACAATGTATCAATTTCTACCATTTAACTTTAATTACTTTTATTTAATACTCACTTGTTTGTTTTAATAAACCTGAAACAAATTCACTCAATAAGTTTGTTATTAAATAATTATGTTAGTTTTTACAATATAACCATAAAGTTTGAATCTTATTTTTTTGAATATATTATTCGCTCCTTACTCATTCAGGGGAATCCTTTCTAAATTCATATATAGTAATAATAATATATAATTAAATGAATGTTCATATTTTATTAATATTGCCACCTAAGATTCTAAACCTATTCAATTGAAATACATTCCAATTATGTTCATTACAGATTCTTTAAAATATTGCACATCCAAAAAAATGCCAAATTCATCTAACCTGCTATACAGGATATATTTAGTAAAAATCTAGTCTAAGGCTCCCATAGCCCACGAATAATTCATCAATAAATAGCTAAGTTTACATATTATAATTATTACACATTTATCTACTTTATCAATGGTGATAATAATCGGTGATCGAATGGTCTAGCCCGCTACTTTCGTGTTAGACTGGATTCCTGATGATAGGGAGATAGGGGCTTTTATCCCTATTAGGTGTACTAAGAGTCGTTTTTCCTTAAGGGTTTTCCACCCACTCTTCACTTGAATTTGAATACACCTATTTTAAACTGTACGGTACCTTCACTACCCCTATTAAATTAGTGTAATTAATATTACAGGATGCCAAATACAAAATATTAAATAAATGTTGCAACTACTATTTGTAGACTTTCTAAATAAGCGCATCTATATAAGCAATATTTTATTTATAGTCTTTAAAAAATGTTATCAAACTGCCTTAAATCACATTTTATACCATCCCAAATTAGTGCTTGGAATAAAATAACCTCTTAGCAGCAAAAATGACTTACTTACCTGGAAATAAACACATTAGGAACTTGACAGGTCACTGCCGCACTTTCAGAAGTAACCAAAACACTAGATACAATTAAAAATAATTTCCCATTGAAGAAAATATGAAGAGCAAGGCTTTATAAAAAGAATGAGTTAATTTACGCTGTATTTTATTATTCTATAAAAGGGGATGGTACCAAAAACATACTGTTTTACCGGGTGTTCATTTTAAAATTTTCCACCTAAATATCTCAAAAACGGCGCATTATTGAAAAAAATGTTTGAAATAAAGCTAGTTTGGTTTTGAAGTTGAAGTAAGGTATTGGTGTTGCTATGAACTGGGGGACGTTGCTTAGGTCACGTTAAGGTAATTTTGATTGGTTTTAAATGATACTATATTTCATGCATATTCTTGTAGCTGACATTGTGGAATTTTTATAATGGCGGTGTCAAGTTTTTCAAGTAAAATGCAATCCTCACAAGTATCAGAATCACCGTGCACTATTAGAATTATTCATACATAGCGCCGGGAGGTAGAAGTGTATGTTTGAATGCATTTGCAGATAAAATTAGTTTAGTTTTGGTTTAAGAACGTAAACAAAACATATTTACCAGTGATGCGAGCTACGTATACAGTAGTTGTCTCGTTTATTTTGTATTGTGACAATATGAAGAACTGATTTTGGAAATGGTTTGCAGTTTGAAAGAGAGGACGGAAATAAAGTTTCTGTATGGAGGTGAAAGTCAATTTACTCAAATAACGACAGCAGCTTTCAAACAGAGACATCAAGATAAAAACTTATATTTGGGATTTTGTTTCAAAATTTAAAGAAATTATATTAATTGCAAAGAAAATACGGAGTGAATGTACAATGTTGATTGAGTTAAGTGGGGTGGAAAGTTTGGGTCTTTATGTGGCAAAACCCAACAGTTCGCTTTGACGCAGCCCATAGCGTTTCCCAGACCATATCCGAACGTAGCCGAAGATGGGAAAGATCTAGCGTAAACCAGAGTTACCTCGATCCAGGCAGAGCTACCAGGGTCAGTCAAACTCTGACACAGTCCACTAGAGTCACGTCCAGACAATTTATCAATTTAGGCTTAAATAGATTAATAAGTTTTATTTACGTTTATTTGTGTATATATTGTTGTAAGTTAATTATATAAATTTATTATGCGCATTAATAAAAATAAGTATCCATGTATTTTAGAACATAGGTAGCTTAAGATTATTATAACATTTATGTCAAACATTTATTCCTCACCAACCTTTAATATTTATATTTGCATAAGTATATCCTAAATATGCTTTTATTTCTTGAACTAATCTTGGAGGCACATTCATCTCCTCAATTGTCTGGTGCAGTGGCGGCTCCTGGTCTCAAGTTTTGGGTGCGACATTAGGGCCAGGAGGAATCTCTAAAGTTCCCTGTAGGACGGATGCTATTCACACCACGCCCTCCGGTATCATTACCCAGTGAATCCCTTAGTGGCCACCAATAGACTGAGTTGGAAACTCACTGGGGTGTCCCCACCTGAAGTGGTCAACAAATCGTGTAACGTTCTACCTCGACACATTGGTTGACCACACCACGCTCTTAAGACGCTGGTACTGCAAGGGTACCAGCCATATACTTTCTCAACTGACAGTGAACAAGACGGGCATCTCGTCATCAGGGGACTCTCCGTGAGCTCTCCATGTGACAAATCCAGGTCACCCTGATGGACAAGGGATAACAGGTAAGAAGGGTGACGCACCTGGGGTCAGGGCCCAGGCCCTTTCCGCTCTTTCTGATGACGTTGGTTAGGCACCAACAGCTCCAAATATTGGTGAAAGAGACTATTCACTTGAACATAAAGGTGACTTTGGAGAACTTCAGGTGTAAGAATGTGGCTTGGAAGTGCCATCGTTGTCAGGGTTTCAATCACCCTTCTATAGGATCTTTTCGTCAGGAGTGCTGGACTAAGTGTGGTGAGTCTCACACGTCCTCTATATGTGAGCGTACTCACACAGACCTTGCGCGTTGTGCCAACTGCAGGAAAGCCCACCACGCCAAAGCCAGGATCTGTGCGCATAAGCACAGGATAGTCGATACGCGTCAAAGCTAGACGGCAATCGGCTAAACTCGTTCATCACAGCAAGCCTCCAGTCATCCCGGACAACCCCCACCACCCACTCCCGCAAACGCTAGGGCATCCCCAGGATTGCCTGGGAGCGCATGGGCACCTCCCACCACTCCAACCATGGCCTCGCTCCGTGCCCATGCTGGGTCCACGCGTCCTCCGGTCCATTTCGACCAGACCTAGGACTTTCGCTCGTTCTTCAAAGGGCTGTCTGAGATCTGGGATCTCCGGCATCCCCTCAACATCTGTGCCCACCTCCCTTATTTCAAGAAATTCCTTGGCACTTTTATCGCCACCCTTGACTGATCAAAGCGTTTCGAGATCCTTCTCGAGGCTTTGTCCAGTCTTTCCTTACCACCCCTCTCCACATACTTCTTTGGAATTGTAGGTCACTTACCAACAAAGTCCCTGAACTTCTCCAGTTAATGTTCAACAATGCCGTTGATATCACGTTCCTTACCGAGATGTTGTTCACGGAGGCGTACGATTTCCATGTTCCCAGGTTCCTCTGCTACTGGGCGAATCATGGTGGTCACCGGAAGGGTTGGGCATGGCCCTGTTAATTCGGGTCACTCTGGACTCTGGCGGCCGTTCCCAGATTTGCGTCCCTGGAGATCGTGGTGGTGAGGCTGCTAGATGCCGCGTATTCAAATCACAATCGCGAGTGTCTACGGTTTTCCCAGGGTCACCCTGTCGGCAGATGACCTGAAGGTCCTTTGGGGTCTCGACTCTAGCGTGCTGGTGGGTGACTACAATACCAGATACACCTCTTGGGGCCGTGCTGACACGAACTCCAGTGGAACTGTCCTCCACCGGTTTGCGATGGACGCAGTCTCTTCATCCACCACCCTCACCTGCCTTCCTACCTCCCTGAACACTCCCGTCACCTTCATAGTTTCCTCGACCTCATCCTGACCACGAGGAAGCCATTCCTCTCCCCTCTGATCACACACCTGTCCCAATCCTCCGACTACAACCCTGTGAACTGTGATCAGTAGATTCTTCCACTGCTTGAAGATTCTCCTCCCATTTTCAATTGTAGACGTGTGGAATGATCTAGATTTCAGGAGAAGCTAGCCCGCGTGGAATTTCCTGCCACACCCATTCCCGACGTCAGGGAGCTGGACCAACAGGCCTATTTCTTCGCGTCCACCCTTCTCTCTGCCACGTCCTCTTACATTCCTGTGTTTTGACATACACTCCTGAGCCCTCCTATTCCTTCCATCATCCTAAACGAAATGCGACTCCAAGACAGAGCATAAGCCTTGTGGCAGCGCTCTTGCATCCTTAGATTCAGGGAGGTCTACAGAGTCCTCCGCTCTCGCTGTCAGTGGCTACTCCGTCAGTGGCTGGTGGAGGCTCAATGCAAGAGATTCTAAGACCTATATATTGAGGATCTTTCCCTTTGGGACCATCCTGAAGGAGGAGCGATACAGACGAGATCATATACCGAATCTGCATGTTGCGAGCGTGTTG
Organism: Timema podura; assembly: GCA_033556935.1. NCBI lineage: Eukaryota > Metazoa > Arthropoda > Insecta > Phasmatodea > Timematidae > Timema > Timema podura. The sequence goes on from JAVRXN010000005.1 coordinate 56,731,951, forward strand.
GCGTCCACTACCTCAGACCAAGCAGAGCCCCTAACGGTGGCGTTTGAGGCCAGTTTTACGCGGTGTCTGGGTCCTCCAGTGAGAGATGTGGACCTTCCTGTGGAGCTTCCTGAGCATCCTTTTCTCCCACCAGTCGAGGCTCATCCTCTATATCCTAATCTTTGATTGGTCACTCCCGTGAGTTGTCTTCGGCGCTCGTGAGGCTTTAAACCTCGTCCACCCCGGGGTTCAACCGGTCTCCCCCATCATCCTCCCCCACCTTCTTCGCAAGGCGTTTGTCCTTCTCTTCCGAATCTTCAATACCATTCTGACGCGTCTCTATTATCCAGACCTGTGGAAGGTGGCGTTTGTGGTCACCATCCATAAGAAGGGAAGGCCCTCTGTTTCCCCGGCTTCCTACAGACCAATCTCCCTCCTTTGCTGTGTTGGTAAGGTGGTGGAGAGTGTGATTCTGGTTATATTGATGGCCTGGCTGAGGTGAACCCCTCTTGCCTGATTACCAATTCAGCTTTTGGAAGGGCTTGTCAACGACCCAAGCGTCGCCAAGTTATTCGACCTGATGACTAGCGCTTTAAATGCCAGGGCTCAGACGGGGATCATAGTGTTGGACGTCAAAGAAGCCCTCGACAGCGTAAGCCTTCGCAGGCTTTTCACCGCTCTTAAGAGGGCGGGATTCCCATTACCCATCATCCACTTCCTCAGCTCCCTCCTCACCAACTGATCCCTCATAGAGGGAGTTGAGAACACCCTTTCCTTCCCCGACCGATCTGGGCAAGGGTGTCCAAGGGCTCATGTCTTTCCCCTAACTTGTACTCGTTGATCGTGCAGGACATGTCCATCCCGCAAAGTAAGACACTCTTTCAGTTCGTGGATGACACTGACATCCTGGCACAGTCCCTGGACTCCAGGGTGGTCTGGGCCAAACTTACTTTTGCGGTGTGTGGGTTATTAGCCTACCTTTAATCACGGTCCCTAACCAAAAGTCCCAAAAGACGCAGGCTATTCTGTTCACACGTCGGGGAACGGGTCCCCTTCAGCCTCTTTAAGTGGAAGGTGCCGCAATCCAATGGTCACAAACAATCCGATAGCTGGGGGTGACCTTGGACACGAGAAACAGTTGGGGCCAGCAACTGCGTTTGGCGGTGGAGAGGGCTAGTGGGAGGTACATAATGCCCCTACTGGATATGATTTGTACCTTAATTTTGGAAGAACCTTGAATTTTCTATTTACTTACGGACCATTATTGGTTACATTCGAGAACCCCAGGGGGGTTGGTGTTATTATTATTATTATTATTATTTAGCACCGCGTCTTACTACCCGTTCGGGTTATACGCAGGGTTGGTGTTTGTCTTATTTATCATTATATATAAAGTATTTTGATAATTTCCATGTATTTGTTTTCAATAATAAATTATTTGATAAAGTTGAAGTTCAGCTCAAACTTAAGCTCTAATATTTATTATTAATTAAAGCAATAATATCCACAACGTTACCATACTTCTTATTTTGTCTTATCTCTCTGTCTCTGTTTGGTTGCTTCCCAAACTTCCCTTCATATCATTTTAATTTATATCTCTCTCTAAGGTATGCGCCTTTGACAGCTTCCCTGGACTTCCACCCAGGGAGTTGAACCGAAATTTTTATCGGTTCTGGTTCCGGTACCTGTTATCTAAACAAACATTTCAAAGGTTTCGGCTCTTTTCGGTTCCTGATAGGGTTCCGGTTCTGGTTACGGTTCTTTAAATTTAAAAAAAATTAGCACAGCGCCTTTCTATCAATTCAGACTACGTCAATGTACTATATTTGATAATGGTTTTTAATGACTGAGGAAGGTTATATTTTTATATTTAGAGGAAATGTATCTGCATTTGCATGGAAGGAGAGAGGAGAACCACTTTTGAAATAAAACTCTGGATCAAAAGTATTGCTAGATTAAAAAAATATTTTAACGTGCCTTAATAACAATAGTACATCCTTCTAATTTGTATCTTGATCTGTCACCGTCAATCTCATAGTCAAAAAACTTCCAAACTGGGTTTTATTTAATACGCCTCATCCATAAATAATATTATTTAAACCACTTACTAACAAACAAAAATGCACAAGGAACACATTAACTGACTACTCTAATTTAAACTTGAGTGAAAGAATTTAAAGTTTGCATTTTCCCACCCTCCATCTTATGTAAGGTGTTCAACCAACCACCAGATTATCAGTTTTCCCTTCCAGGAAGTACTAAGTACAATAGGCTTAGACTGCTTGTCCAAAAGATATGATTTCTTAATTTCTGTATTTCAACTTCTAAGGAATGTGGTATTATCTGCTGTCTATCAAAGCTAAGTACATCTTCTTAAACCTCTAGGTTAAACATTAAGGTGAGAAAACAGAGAACAATGTGACAGTCACGACATTCCTCTGGAATCTAAACTCATTATTGTATATTGCTAAGGGCTCATTTACTATTTTCTAATCACCTTAGAGGAGAGGTTTCAAACAAAGTAGTAGACTAAAATATATCAAGCCCTTTCAGAACTTACTGATAAAGGGAGAAACACAACTTTTCAAAATTAAACTAGGTTTAGGGAAAAAAAGTGTGCAACATGTCAAAATTATAAACAATTGTGTAAAAATAGAAAAATAGGAACCTATAAGAACCTTTTAGAAACTTTATGAGCCTAAAATATTTTACGGTTCCAATTCCAGTTCTTAAGAATAGTGTATTTAGGGTTCTGGTGCCTTAAAAATAAATGTTAATTTTGGTTATCGGTTTCGGTTCCTGTTCCGGTTCCGGTTCGACTCCCTGCTTCCACCTACGTTCATATTTCCCTATTTGTATTTCTCTCGTCTGATCAACCCATCGTTTTTTTTCTTCCTACATGATGCCCTGCACCCGAAAAAGGGAAAAATGTGGAAGAGTTAAGAGGAGCCTAAACACAGACAAACCAGTCTCACAAAACCTCACATCTCAGTCCAATTCTTCTTTTCCACCTCGTTTTATTTCTTCCTACTACTCACTCCCAGAATATCACCGCTCGACATTCCCCGTCGTCTCTAAAGAAAACTGTCCAGCACAATCCGTCATTCAACACAGCTACCTCAGAGATCCACGACCCTCTCACCCTGTTTTCTCCCCTAGGAATCCTCTTCTACTAAAAACTTGTTCCTGCCTCCACAACACTCCTGTGAGCTCAACGTACATTCCATGGGAAACAATGACCTGGGATTTTGTATCGATATTGTAACAAGATCACTCTATTTAATGTATCCCCTATATCAATCACACCTTCCAACACGTCCCGGGTTATAAATTTGTTAACAACCATATCAATCTAAAGAGAGTCAGAACAACTGTGTGAAGTGTATAGTGCTACTATTGTATCAATAATGTTCAATTCATAGGAAGTTAAAATTAAATAAGTTACATCCATGTAAAGCGCAGGTATATCGAACATTAGGCAAAGATAATCGTGATATGCGAGCTAGGTCTTGCGAATAAATGATCGAAGTATGGAAGGCGAATCAATTATTACTAGAATGTATCTGCTTTTCCGACGAGTGTATCATTTTAAATGGTCATGTCCATTAAAACAAATGTCATTATTTGAGTGATCAAAAAACTCGTATTTTTACTCACGTACAGAACATACACAAATGCCAGGAAAATTCCATGTACATTGTTTGACACAATTATCAGCCAGATATTTGCTTACGGAAATTTGACAGGACCATAAATACTTGGAAATGCTTGGAGAAGCTATTCATCCTCTCAAAGTACACGCCCTAGAATATCAACTAGATGAACATGAAAATATGGAGAATGATGAAGATCTTCCACATTCTCAGCTAGATGGAGGTCCCTCTCTCCTTCCTCCATACATTACTCGCTCGCCAATGGTTGGACAGTAGATTTTAATGGTTAGACAACAGAGTTCAATGGTTAGACAGAAGAGCTGCTGGAAAAGTTCCCTGATTTAACGCCACTAGATTTGTATTAATGGGAATATTTCAAGTATATTATTTATGGGACAAACCCAACAAATATCGAAGAGTTATCAAATACAATAGCGAGATCTGTAGAATTATTACAAAAGAAACCTTAAGAAATGTCAGAAGTGAATTCGAATATAGGCCATACCATATCATTGTTTAGCAAAAATGGAGAAAATTTTGAAAACTTACTTCAAAATAAAAAAGGTTGGTTTGCTCAATATTAACTTTTTTTTACAACTACAGATAGACATGCACACATACACACACACACACACACTTCTACCTTCTCGCGGCTTGTATGAATATCTCTAAATGTCGCACCCGGTGCCGGTGATGCTGGTGAGACTAGAATTTCATAATAAGCTTGTTTAAGCTTGACACCAGCATTTTGAAATACCACTATGTGAGCTACAAGAATATGCACTAAAAAATAGGGGTTCTCATTTAAAAATATCAAAGTGACTTTAACGTGACCTTAGCTACGTTGCCCAAGTTCATACCAACCTCACCACCTTCATTTCTCTCTCATAACGAAACAACTTTTGTTTCAAACTTTTATTTCAAAAATGCGTGGTTTTAAAGATATTTGGATGGACATTTTTCAAATGAACACTCGATATAATAATGCTATGCCTAGTCAGTCTTTTAATTACGTCTAAAGATTAATATTTGTTAAAGTTAAAAGTACAGATAAACCTTATTGGCTTAAACCTCAGGGAGCTACGATTACAATGTTCACATGATTTAAAAACACACACCTTCTGAAATATGGTATTTATTTAGATCCTTTGGAGTCAAAATCTTCACAAATTTACTGATATTTTTTTTTTACAAACATATTTGTCTGTGGCTCGAGCCATGAGTTAAGTTAATAATATTTAGCCGAGCAAATAATACTTAGAGTAACACTTTATGTTCAAGATCTCACAGTTATATAAGTTATATAATTTTATAAATAACTGCATCTTACCACCTGTTCAGTTATAGGTACTTAATACAGTAGGGCCCCCGTATCCACTGATTCAGTATACGTGGTTTCAGTTATCCGTGGTTTACCATTGTACAATTTTATTCATTTTTAATTAAAGGAACAAATGGTTTATAAGTCACAATGCCTACACCATTACCCCACTTCATCTCCTCGTCGTGGGCATAGTTCTATTATATCAAGGTCATCATCCAACATCATGTGATCATCGCAACAAGAAGAATGGAGAATAAAATAGTAAGTAATGTGAAGTGTACAATACATGTTATTATCATTTACTTTGTTAAATATTGTTATGTGGTAGCCTACTGTGAATAATTTATCAATTTAACTTTACCATATTTGTATGTTACATGAATATCACGTTATATAATAGTTCGGTAGTAACCGTGGTAGATCTAGGAAAGTATTACCTGTGGATATGGAGGCCCTACTGTAATATTACGCATCTGGGCTATTTAATTCAGAGTCCAGAAGAGGAAATATTAGCCAGTACGAATGTACCATTGCCCAGGGGATGTCCGAATGTACTAATCTTACATCTTTGAGGCTCTTTCCGTGTCCCGATGAGATGAGGTGATGTTGATAGTGATTATGAGGGTGATATGGAGTATGAGGGTGATAGAGAGTATGAGGGTGATAGGGATTATGAGGGTGTGAAACCAGTCAAAACACTTAGACCTAACTTAACCCTAACTAACCATGCCCTGGTGAGCCTTGGGCCTGTGGCCTTCGGTTAGTTTCTATTTCAGGAAAGATTTCCTAGGTACCAGCCAGGAATAGAACCCGGGACCCCTAGGTTTATATCCAGGTGCACCAACCACTACACCATGGGGCCAGTTACCTGTTCATGCTATACGTATATATGAACCCGCCTCAATGGTTAAAGGGGGGTTGCATAAGTACAGAGGAATATATACAAAGGTTACAATAATTTATTAAACAGATACAAATGGTAAATACATATGGTTCACACAAAGAATGTTCATTAAGTTTCATCTGTCTAAACAATTAAACATTACAGGGAAGCAATGTAGTCCAATTAATACGTAGAATAAGGTTATATAACAAGCTAGTTACAAGATGGCCTGTTAAAATGTCACAATTAAATAGAGCTTTATGAGATAATGATCGCTTCCTTCTCCTAACTGTACTTGGTTATCAGCATCTAGTAGTTCAAATAAGTACCAACTGAATCAATGTAGCTTGCTGTCAGCATAGTGGCGACTTGTCAATAAGGGCACTACTAATTTAGTACAAAGCATATGACAAGACTGAAACTAAAGACTCTGTGATATATTCTCTTCTTCTTCTTATTATTATTATTAGCACTGCGTCTTACTACCCGTTCGGGTTATACGCTTAAGTATTAATTACGCTAATGGATTAGGAATTGGGAAGGTTGAAACTAGATGAAGTGAACCCGCATTTGCGTGGAAAGAAAGAGAGTGGAAAGCCATTTAGGAAAAACCACCCCTAGTTCACCCGACCTAGATTCGAACCTCGATCTCCCCGTCCTCGGCAGTCGGGCTCAACACGACTAGCGCGTTAGCCAACTACGCCACCGAGGCGGGTCTCTGTGCTATATTAAGGTTGTGCTCATAGGTACGCTCGCTAACTCATACAGCTCCAGGTTTCCTAGATACATTGAAAACTCAGGTACTAGAGAATTATTATATCAACCAGATTTTAGCCCTTTTTTCTTTGGTTAACATACCGCGGGAAAGTCAAGGCCATAATAAGGGGTTCAAACCTTCTCCTATTAGTTAGGGATTAATAAGACCCTATAGGACATCGCTGTCATAATCCTATTTCACCATAACAGCGCTAACGATCAAATGTTGAAATAAAGGTGTACATAGGATAGTAGTCTAGCGGGCCCGATGAGATCAATATGACCTTGAATTAGAGTGTAAACACGTCTCGTCACTTGGTGGTTTATACACCGTTTATGCTAAGAAGGGAGAAACTGTGAGGTATAGTCCGAAGGTCCAAATTGTCAATGTAAAAATACCTAGATGGTAAAAAATGTTATTCTCTCCTGATGTTTTTTATTAGGTAAAAGAGTGATTATATGTGGGTTTTTTAATAATTCATGTTGCACTCTAATCTTAATTGATCACAAGACCTAAAAAAAATTACTCTATGTTGTGGCTGCAAGTTATGAATGTTTTATAAATTAATTAATTGTTGCTTGTCAATAAAAAACTAGCAATAAAATGTTATTATTTTTTAGATCCCTAGAATATGTTGTGACAATATACACGTGTCAACAATGCCAGAAAGGTAAATGTGAGTAGTTTATAATTTTAACTAATGTAAGGTGTCGCGCATGCGCGCACACACACACACACACACACACATATTCATTTATAGATTATAATTTCTGTGACGTTATATTGCTACCCCGCCAAATAGCTATTAGTTCCTTCATACCAAGAACGGTCTCAGTTATCGAAAACAGATATTGCCTCAGGCAGCCCATTAAGCTTTGGCTATAAAGAACCATACGTTGTTTTCGCTAAGAAGGGAGACTGTGAAACTATATACATCGTTTTCGCTAAGAAGAGAGAACTAAACATCTCAGGGAACCCCACTGGCTCAAAACACGTGGCATTGACACAACTCTTGGGTGTAAGCGCAAAATACCACTTACCAAATGGCATTTGGATTTAACGTCAGGCTCATCTATTCTGATTGGCCTGTTAGCAGTTAGGTTAAAGTTCTAAGTCCAGCCGGTGAACAGAGATATTTATTAAATGGTTTTCTACTCTCCTTTCACTCAAATTAGATTAAATTTACTCTTAATTCTAGATTACGCATTTCTAAAACCTTAATGTGCGTAAGTGCGTAAACTATCATTACTGTAACTATATTTTTAATTATCTAAAATATCGGGTTAGGATTACACTGTTGATCACCAAAACTTGGCTACTTATTTTTAGACGTAATTCTTGATTTAACTATATTAACCATTGAGCCCAAACTGAAAAATTGTCAACTCTAGTATTAGTAAATTAATGTTTACTCTAATTTTTTTATAAAAAGGTTACCAACCTTTATAAACTGATGAAATCTGAAATTAGTTAAAAATTATAATTATGAGTCTTATATTGAAAATTTTGGTTTTATAATAGGAATAGAAGAGTTGTCTGGAAAGATTGATAATACATTTCAATTTTATAATTTCTACTTTAGCAAGAAATCTTTAGAATAGAAAATAAATATAATAAATACAAATACAATAAAATTACAATATTATTTTAATTGTTTGGATAAAAATATCTTAAGTGGCACGCCATATTTTTTATAGGATGTGGTAAGCTAAAAAATATTATCTTGTTTGGTTGATATGGTTTTGACTCTCGGTGGAAATTTGTGGGTAAGACATAATTATTGTTATTTATATGTAGAAAATTTAAAGTAGTTATTTAATTACGACATACTGGGGGAATATTGCGAACGTAGAGGAGCTCATTATTGTGGCTCTTTACAGATCGTAAAATGAACCAGAACTGACGACGGTGGCAAAAATTTAGCATTAAAAATAAATAAAAAATAATCCAATAGTTTCACAGTAATAGCAGATAATATCCCAAATTTCAATCTTAGTGTTACAAAATGATAACATAAAATATTACAGCTAATACAACCCAATAATTTTAAAATGACGACTTAAAAAACATTATTTTCTGATAATTTAAAAATGTCAACATAATATAGGCTATAAAAATAATCCGATAGTTTCAAAATGATTAAAAATAATATCACAATTTCTACCATTTGATAGGATTAATAACAAATACAATATGATGGTTTCAAATGAAAGACAATCTATTCCATATTATAGTCCGATAGCTTCAATATGATAGAAGAATAGAATATCACTACACTTATAATAGACAGTCTTAACGTAATGACAGAACATCTTATACATCTTTGGTAATTTGAAGTCTGACGCATTAGTTAATTTGCTATGGTGTCTTCCTACTCAATCAAGGGTCCAGGATTTGATTCTTGGAATGGCAAAACAATGTATTATTGGTGAATTGTAAGGTTTCCTTTCACAATGGTAAATTAATGGCCAGGGGCTGGATTTAAGCTAGTTTATAAGTCATGTATCGATAGAATATGACGGTTGATAAAGTGCATGTTAAATACCTTAATAATAATATATAATTCGTTACTTTCAAAATGCCAGTAGAAAATTTAACAACTCAAATAGCCTATTATTTCAAAATTACGATGGAAGAAATCACAGGTATAGAGTGATAGTATAAAATATACGATATAAAATATCACACCAAGTATAATTCAATAATTTCAAGATTACAACTTACACTATCACAATAAATATAATTTGATAATTTAAAAATGAAGAATGAATATACAACTCTCCTACAGTATCAAAATGATAATCGAAGATATCAAAACTCTTATGACAAAAATATTTGATGGCGTTATGACAGAAAATATCACACGACTTTGACTTTCGGTAATTACAAAATCACAATAGAGAATATCACAACAAATATAATCCGAAAGTTTCAAAATTAACACATAAACTAAATAATAGTTTCAAAATGACGATATAAAATATGAAAATAATTACAATTTGCAAATCTCATTGTATGCTTATAGTTTAAAAATGATGATATAAAATTTTAACTAATAATAATCCAATTGTTTAAAATTAATGACAAAAGTTCTCTTAATTTGTATAGTTAAGATGTTTAAAATTAACGATAACAATCCCAAGTTATATAATCTAAGGGTTTAAAATGGCTAAGAGACAACATTAATATGTATCTGAACCAATATTTTATAAGTGACAAAACAAACTATTACAATTTAAACAATACATCATCAATGATTTTAAAATAGGGACACAAAATTTCCCAATCTATTTTATTTTATTGTTTCAAAATGATGACTATATTACAACAGGTTAATATCAGAATTTATAGATATCAATATATTTTCAAAGTAATTTCAAAAACCCTCAATATCTAAATAATACAATAGTTTATTAAAGTTTGTATAACAATATAGTTTATAAAATGACCAAAAAAAAATCACGCCGTAAATAAATAAATAGTTTTTAAATGATGACCGATAATATCTCATATTAAATATTTATATTGCTTCAAAGTTAGTAAAGAAATAAAATCACACTTCAGCTAATTAATAAGATAGTTTAAAATTAACGGGAAAAAGTATCGCTTATTTAAAAATGGAGACAGAAAAAAAAAAGCTTTGGAAAATAAAGTTTAATATTTTTAACATGGTGATATCAACAGTTGTTGAATATCTGTGAAGAGCTTAAGAGCATTAGATTACAAACTTTTTAAATGAAGATAAAAATAAGTCAATAAATTCCAGGACACCATTGACAGACATTTAAGAATTCATTTTGAGTTCACCATGTGAGGAATATCAAATTTTAGGTTTCTACTGGAGAAATATTTGATTTCTGGTTACCTAAGACATGTTTTGATATTTAAAAAAATGTAAAAACACTGTTCTTAACTATTGGTCTCGACACGCTCACCTTAATCTTCTATTGAGCATGTACTTACATTAACTTTACATTCTTAATTTAATAAACTTGTAGTTTTGAAAAGAGTAAACATCGCTCCCTGTATATTTTTTAATTTCACTACAGTCTTAATATTTCTCTTTCACTTTCAAGTTGAAATATCTATATTAATAAAAGCCTAAAGTTACATGTATGTATATATTTATATATAATGTCCATGGAGTTTTAGTACATTATACTCAAACTTAAAGTGTTAATAAAACCTATCTAAATATCATGTTTGTTCTTTTTTTACTATAGTATAGACATATCCTCTCTACTAGGTTATAGACTGTTGCTGACATGATTTGACAGGAATGAACAGGTCTGGTTGTCTGAACAGAGTTTTAAAATTTATTTTCAAAAGTTACATGGGTTATGGTTATACAACAAGAAAGATTAATGATTGTGCTGAAAAGTTCAATTGAGTTTTATTTGGTAGTGACCATTGAAGGTTTGAAAGTTATATTTTTATCCAAATAATTACTTAGCGTAGATTCAAGACGCGGTTTTCTTTTAGACCTAGGTGTGTCGGCTTCAATCAGTAGAAATGTGTGTGCTATAGCGACTTTGGATTATAGGCCTATGTGTACCGTTCGCCATTATTAAACCTTCTATCCTCTACTAGCAGTAGTTAAAAATTTAATTCATTAGTATGCACACTTGAAAGCTTAAACCATGTTAAGTTAATAAAATATCATTATATAGGCCTATCAACTATAATGTCCTATTATTTCCATGACATCATCAATAGGAAAAACTAACTTACTAACAGCACAACAAAATGGACCCTAGATTTTTTTTAACATACTATAAATTTGTACATAGACCTAAGTTAACTACCATTATTGTTTTTTAACTCTTAAATTTTATGTTTTGGTTATATCCATAATCGTGCGAACCAATTAGATAGTCAAAATACTTGGTCCAAGGTACGTGCACCAAGCAGTCGGCCGATAAATACAATATACTTACTTACTCGGGAACTCTATAAAGTTTATTGCCAAGACCGACACCTATCCCTATCCTAAGCTAGTTTTATCCAGTTCACCTCCCTACACCCTATTTATTTCAGGTCCACCCTCCCATCTTTGGGTAGAGAACGCCTACACAGTATTTTGAGATAATAAAAAACACATCACCGAGCGGCGTCATAAATTAGATCTATATCTATCATAAAAAGGATGTCAGCCATTAGAATATTATAATTGTGAGATAAAATAATTATTTCCGAAGATGATTAAAACTCTTCTTTAACATATCCATGGCTTCTTGATTAGGTACTACTGCTTGACACTTAGATTGTGTTTTATTTCCAAGACATTTGTTTAATATGGTATGTTAGATTTCAACTATATAAACCAGACTTTGTTTGATAAGTTAGGTTTGATTTGTTTATGTTTAATCATGTATTCGAGATATTTGTTTAATATACCAAGTTAAATTTGTTTGTGTATTTAATCATGAGTTTATGTTAAAAAGCAATAATTTTATACTCAAACTTAAAGCATTATTACCAGAGTCTAACTAGACTAACTATACTCTGTGGATAATACACCATTCCAACATCAGATGAGCTTTCTCTCTCTCAAGATCAAATTTGTTTTTTTGTTTAAGTTTTTACAAATTTATCACACACAATTAAAAATATATTTATTTACACAAATCAAAGTTTTTTTACCAATACTTTAAATATTTATTTATTGGAATTTTTTTTACAAATACTTTAAATATTTATTTATACAAACATAGCTCACACCATGAAAAGTATACTTGGATATTTATTTACACAAATCAAAGTGGTTTTTTTACAAGTATATCTCATACTATGAAAAGTATACTTGGAATATTTATTTACAAAAAAATTATAGTTATAGTATATATATATATATATATTATGGAAACACTAATCAATTTCTTGAGTTCGTAATGGGAATAGTGTCCTCGGTACTAATTTATAAAGTCCAGTTTAAAAAATTATTTTAACATATATGTACAGATCGTTTCAAATTTGCCTAGAATAAAAATATATACAAACAACTAATTCTATTTTATTAGAAATAACCAGGTAGGTGGAGATTTAAAAATATCCCGGATGCATGAAATATGCTTGTTTTCATGCAGAAAAAATCTCAAATCTTTGAAAAATGGTATGTCGGTGGAACTGTCTAGAGTGAAAGATGATTATTCAGCCCGTCTAAATGATCACCTTTCTAGTCATGGCGAGAGCGTTTACAAGGACTCTGATACCCAAACGGTAACGTATTATAATCATCGGTTATCCGCCGTTTGGTGTACACCGGCCGGTAGACTTTATTCTGCGAAACGGTACATACAGTCGCAAGACCTTTTCTTACAATTTTGTGCGGTATCTGTATGTATCCTTCCACGGCCTGTTCGGTGGCCATCGCTTTCAAAACGTCAAGATTAACGTCGTTCCGGTTGCCGTAGTTTATGATCGGTGGCAATCCTGCCAAAACAAAAAACGGTGTGCAAGGTTCGCGGGATCACCATAAACTACGGCAACCGGAACGACGTTAATCTTGACGTTTTGAAAGCGATGGCCACCGAACAGGCCGTGGAAGGATACATACAGATACCGCACAAAATTGTAAGAAAAGGTCTTGCGACTGTATGTACCGTTTCGCAGAATAAAGTCTACCGGCCGGTGTACACCAAACGGCGGATAACCGATGATTATAATACGTTACCGTTTGGGTATCAGAGTCCTTGTAAACGCTCTCGCCATGACTAGAAAGGTGATCATTTAGACGGGCTGAATAATCATCTTTCACTCTAGACAGTTCCACCGACATACCATTTTTCAAAGATTTGAGATTTTTTCTGCATGAAAACAAGCATATTTCATGCATCCGGGATATTTTTAAATCTCCACCTACCTGGTTATTTCTAATAAAATAGAATTAGTTGTTTGTATATATTTTTATTCTAGGCAAATTTGAAACGATCTGTACATATATGTTAAAATAATTTTTTAAACTGGACTTTATAAATTAGTACCGAGGACACTATTCCCATTACGAACTCAAGAAATTGATTAGTGTTTCCATAATATATATATATATATATACTATAACTATAATTTTTTTGTAAATAAATATTCCAAGTATACTTTTCATAGTATGAGATATACTTGTAAAAAAACCACTTTGATTTGTGTAAATAAATATCCAAGTATACTTTTCATGGTGTGAGCTATGTTTGTATAAATAAATATTTAAAGTATTTGTAAAAAAAATTCCAATAAATAAATATTTAAAGTATTGGTAAAAAAACTTTGATTTGTGTAAATAAATATATTTTTAATTGTGTGTGATAAATTTGTAAAAACTTAAACAAAAAAACAAATTTGATCTTGAGAGAGAGAAAGCTCATCTGATGTTGGAATGGTGTATTATCCACAGAGTATAGTTAGTCTAGTTAGACTCTGGTAATAATGCTTTAAGTTTGAGTATAAAATTATTGCTTTTTAACATAAACTCATGATTAAATACACAAACAAATTTAACTTGGTATATTAAACAAATATCTCGAATACATGATTAAACATAAACAAATCAAACCTAACTTATCAAACAAAGTCTGGTTTATATAGTTGAAATCTAACATACCATATTAAACAAATGTCTTGGAAATAAAACACAATCTAAGTGTCAAGCAGTAGTACCTAATCAAGAAGCCATGGATATGTTAAAGAAGAGTTTTAATCATCTTCGGAAATAATTATTTTATCTCACAATTATAATATTCTAATGGCTGACATCCTTTTTATGATAGATATAGATCTAATTTATGACGCCGCTCGGTGATGTGTTTTTTATTATCTCAAAATACTGTGTAGGCGTTCTCTACCCAAAGATGGGAGGGTGGACCTGAAATAAATAGGGTGTAGGGAGGTGAACTGGATAAAACTAGCTTAGGATAGGGATAGGTGTCGGTCTTGGCAATAAACTTTATAGAGTTCCCGAGTAAGTAAGTATATTGTATTTATCGGCCGACTGCTTGGTGCACGTACCTTGGACCAAGTATTTTGACTATCTAATTGGTTCGCACGATTATGGATATAACCAAAACATAAAATTTAAGAGTTAAAAAACAATAATGGTAGTTAACTTAGGTCTATGTACAAATTTATAGTATGTTAAAAAAAATCTAGGGTCCATTTTGTTGTGCTGTTAGTAAGTTAGTTTTTCCTATTGATGATGTCATGGAAATAATAGGACATTATAGTTGATAGGCCTATATAATGATATTTTATTAACTTAACATGGTTTAAGCTTTCAAGTGTGCATACTAATGAATTCAATTTTTAACTACTGCTAGTAGAGGATAGAAGGTTTAATAATGGCGAACGGTACACATAGGCCTATAATCCAAAGTCGCTATAGCACACACATTTCTACTGATTGAAGCCGACACACCTAGGTCTAAAAGAAAACCGCGTCTTGAATCTACGCTAAGTAATTATTTGGATAAAAATATAACTTTCAAACCTTCAATGGTCACTACCAATATAAACTCAATTGAACTTTTCAGCACAATCATTAATCTTTCTTGTTGTATAACCATAACCCATGTAACTTTTGAAAATAAATTTTAAAACTCTGTTCAGACAACCAGACCTGTTCATTCCTGTCAAATCATGTCAGCAACAGTCTATAACCTAGTAGAGAGGATATGTCTATACTATAGTAAAAAAAGAACAAACATGATATTTAGATAGGTTTTATTAACACTTTAAGTTTGAGTATAATGTACTAAAACTCCATGGACATTATATATAATATATACATACATGTAACTTTAGGCTTTTATTAATATAGATATTTCAACTTGAAAGTGAAAGAGAAATATTAAGACTGTAGTGAAATTAAAAAATATACAGGGAGCGATGTTTACTCTTTTCAAAACTACAAGTTTATTAAATTAAGAATGTAAAGTTAATGTAAGTACATGCTCAATAGAAGATTAAGGTGAGCGTGTCGAGACCAATAGTTAAGAACAGTGTTTTTACATTTTTTTAAATATCAAAACATGTCTTAGGTAACCAGAAATCAAATATTTCTCCAGTAGAAACCTAAAATTTGATATTCCTCACATGGTGAACTCAAAATGAATTCTTAAATGTCTGTCAATGGTGTCCTGGAATTTATTGACTTATTTTTATCTTCATTTAAAAAGTTTGTAATCTAATGCTCTTAAGCTCTTCACAGATATTCAACAACTGTTGATATCACCATGTTAAAAATATTAAACTTTATTTTCCAAAGCTTTTTTTTTTCTGTCTCCATTTTTAAATAAGCGATACTTTTTCCCGTTAATTTTAAACTATCTTATTAATTAGCTGAAGTGTGATTTTATTTCTTTACTAACTTTGAAGCAATATAAATATTTAATATGAGATATTATCGGTCATCATTTAAAAACTATTTATTTATTTACGGCGTGATTTTTTTTTGGTCATTTTATAAACTATATTGTTATACAAACTTTAATAAACTATTGTATTATTTAGATATTGAGGGTTTTTGAAATTACTTTGAAAATATATTGATATCTATAAATTCTGATATTAACCTGTTGTAATATAGTCATCATTTTGAAACAATAAAATAAAATAGATTGGGAAATTTTGTGTCCCTATTTTAAAATCATTGATGATGTATTGTTTAAATTGTAATAGTTTGTTTTGTCACTTATAAAATATTGGTTCAGATACATATTAATGTTGTCTCTTAGCCATTTTAAACCCTTAGATTATATAACTTGGGATTGTTATCGTTAATTTTAAACATCTTAACTATACAAATTAAGAGAACTTTTGTCATTAATTTTAAACAATTGGATTATTATTAGTTAAAATTTTATATCATCATTTTTAAACTATAAGCATACAATGAGATTTGCAAATTGTAATTATTTTCATATTTTATATCGTCATTTTGAAACTATTATTTAGTTTATGTGTTAATTTTGAAACTTTCGGATTATATTTGTTGTGATATTCTCTATTGTGATTTTGTAATTACCGAAAGTCAAAGTCGTGTGATATTTTCTGTCATAACGCCATCAAATATTTTTGTCATAAGAGTTTTGATATCTTCGATTATCATTTTGATACTGTAGGAGAGTTGTATATTCATTCTTCATTTTTAAATTATCAAATTATATTTATTGTGATAGTGTAAGTTGTAATCTTGAAATTATTGAATTATACTTGGTGTGATATTTTATATCGTATATTTTATACTATCACTCTATACCTGTGATTTCTTCCATCGTAATTTTGAAATAATAGGCTATTTGAGTTGTTAAATTTTCTACTGGCATTTTGAAAGTAACGAATTATATTATTATTTAAGGTATTTAACATGCACTTTATCAACCGTCATATTCTATCGATACATGACTTATAAACTAGCTTAAATCCAGCCCCTGGCCATTAATTTACCATTGTGAAAGGAAACCTTACAATTCACCAATAATACATTGTTTTGCCATTCCAAGAATCAAATCCTGGACCCTTGATTGAGTAGGAAGACACCATAGCAAATTAACTAATGCGTCAGACTTCAAATTACCAAAGATGTATAAGATGTTCTGTCATTACGTTAAGACTGTCTATTATAAGTGTAGTGATATTCTATTCTTCTATCATATTGAAGCTATCGGACTATAATATGGAATAGATTGTCTTTCATTTGAAACCATCATATTGTATTTGTTATTAATCCTATCAAATGGTAGAAATTGTGATATTATTTTTAATCATTTTGAAACTATCGGATTATTTTTATAGCCTATATTATGTTGACATTTTTAAATTATCAGAAAATAATGTTTTTTAAGTCGTCATTTTAAAATTATTGGGTTGTATTAGCTGTAATATTTTATGTTATCATTTTGTAACACTAAGATTGAAATTTGGGATATTATCTGCTATTACTGTGAAACTATTGGATTATTTTTTATTTATTTTTAATGCTAAATTTTTGCCACCGTCGTCAGTTCTGGTTCATTTTACGATCTGTAAAGAGCCACAATAATGAGCTCCTCTACGTTCGCAATATTCCCCCAGTATGTCGTAATTAAATAACTACTTTAAATTTTCTACATATAAATAACAATAATTATGTCTTACCCACAAATTTCCACCGAGAGTCAAAACCATATCAACCAAACAAGATAATATTTTATAGCTTACCACATCCTATAAAAAATATGGCGTGCCACTTAAGATATTTTTATCCAAACAATTAAAATAATATTGTAATTTTATTGTATTTGTATTTATTATATTTATTTTCTATTCTAAGATTTCTTGCTAAAGTAGAAATTATAAAATTGAAATGTATTATCAATCTTTCCAGACAACTCTTCTATTCCTATTATAAAACCAAAATTTTCAATATAAGACTCATAATTATAATTTTTAACTAATTTCAGATTTCATCAGTTTATAAAGGTTGGTAACCTTTTTATAAAAAAATTAGAGTAAACATTAATTTACTAATACTAGAGTTGACAATTTTTCAGTTTGGGCTCAATGGTTAATATAGTTAAATCAAGAATTACGTCTAAAAATAAGTAGCCAAGTTTTGGTGATCAACAGTGTAATCCTAACCCGATATTTTAGATAATTAAAAATATAGTTACAGTAATGATAGTTTACGCACTTACGCACATTAAGGTTTTAGAAATGCGTAATCTAGAATTAAGAGTAAATGTAATCTAATTTGAGTGAAAGGAGAGTAGAAAACCATTTAATAAATATCTCTGTGCACCGGCTGGACTTAGAACTTCAACCTAACTGCTAACAGGCCAATCAGAATAGATGAGCCTGACGTTAAATCCAAATGCCATTTGGTAAGTGGTATTTTGCGCTTACACCCAAGAGTTGTGTCAATGCCACGTGTTTTGAGCCAGTGGGGTTCCCTGAGATGTTTAGTTCTCTCTTCTTAGCGAAAACGATGTATATAGTTTCACAGTCTCCCTTCTTAGCGAAAACAACGTATGGTTCTTTATAGCCAAAGCTTAATGGGCTGCCTGAGGCAATATCTGTTTTCGATAATTGAGACCGTTCTTGGTATGAAGGAACTAATAGCTATTTGGCGGGGTAGCAATATAACGTCACAGAAATTATAATCTATAAATGAATATGTGTGTGTGTGTGTGTGTGTGCGCGCGCATGCGCGACACCTTACATTAGTTAAAATTATAAACTACTCACATTTACCTTTCTGGCATTGTTGACACGTGTATATTGTCACAACATATTCTAGGGATCTAAAAAATAATAACATTTTATTGCTAGTTTTTTATTGACAAGCAACAATTAATTAATTTAAAACATTCATAACTTGCAGCCACAACATAGAGTAATTTTTTTTAGGTCTTGTGATCAATTAAGATTAGAGTGCAACATGAATTATTAAAAAACCCACATATAATCACTCTTTTACCTATAAAAAAACATCAGGAGAGAATAACATTTTTTACCATCTAGGTATTTTTACATTGACAATTTGGACCTTCGGACTATACCTCACAGTTTCTCCCTTCTTAGCATAAACGGTGTATAAACCACCAAGTGACGAGACGTGTTTACACTCTAATTCAAGGTCATATTGATCTCATCGGGCCCGCTAGACTACTTAGGATGCCTAGACATAGTGAGCACGGAGCTTAAGGAACCCACCTAAAAGGTGTTCAATATAAACTAGTAAATGAAGTTTAGAGGTCAAGAGTGGACATGCCAAGCCAAAAGAGTTAAAAGGTGAACACTAAATAGCTTGGGGTGTAAGAGGCCATTAACAGGGCCGAAATACCTAATTAGGTCATTAAATACTTAGAAAAACACCCAATTAGCTATAGTTGACGTTCCCCCAGCAATAATATACAAAAAGTAGCCTCATTAGAAAACAATTACTATTGAGCGACTAAACTTAGTTTAAAACTGCTTAAAAAACATTATGTCGTTAAGCGATCCTCAAAACAACGGTTAAGTCGTGTATAATGATATATAATATAAGTAAACAATGTTTTCATGTAATAAAATTGTCTGTCTAGACAAATCAGCCCCAGCTGACCCCTGATATAGCTGGAGACCAAACTGTGAAACCGAACTTACAATATATAAACAACAATATTGCTAGTGATTGGTTCTCAAGGAACCAAATGCGCTACAATCTGAGAATAGGCACACCTGGCCATTAACCTAATCAACACCCACCATGACTAAAATTGATTATTCACATGAGGTTGAGACGCTAAGCGCTCACGCATACATACCAAAACGTGGTCTAGTACATGGCTAGTGAAAACAATTATAGTCAGCACATTAGCTGACTGCAACGAAACAATAATCCCAGCAGGGATTCCAGTCTTCTAATCCCTGATAAATGGGCTGTCTGTCCACTTGAAGCACACAGGCTGCGTGGAAACTCAACGTGGATATCCATGGGGTGGTGGGACGCTACCTGAAGCGAACCCGAGTTGCGGCTCCATCAGACGCCATAGCGCCTTGGCTCAGCATTCTTTGTTTAAAGTCGTATACACACAGAAAAAACTAGATATTAGACCTTCTAGTAGACAATTGTGAATCTTTCTGTCTTCATTTTAGCTAGTACAACATATTAAATAACCTCCCCGATTGGGACCAAACTAGGAAGGGATATAAGGTGGGTTCAACCAATCATATCTCAGAGCTACAGCACTTGGAGGGCCAATGCCACAAGGGGTATAGGCGCATGCGTGAAGTGCAGACGAGGAGAAAGGCGAAATGAAACATGTTTTGTTTCAACGTATTTTCTTTTGTGTGATACCACTCAATTTTAGTTAAATGTAGCACATTAGCCATGATCCCAGAATACAACCACTGCACCAGCTAGGCCATGGGAAGTCCAAACTCCACCGTAGTACTTGACGAGTTGTTGTTTACATGAAGTGAAGCAGAAAAACATAAATGTGAGAGCTAATTTCCATTAGCTCGGCACATATATAATAACTACTATAATGGGTTAGGGATGAGGAAGGAGGAATTTTAGAGGGAATCTTCCCGCATTTACGTGTAAGGATTAGGGTGAGAACCCATTTAAGGAAAACCACCCTCAGTAGGTCTGACTGGGACTCGAACCTCGATCTCCCCTTTATCTTCAGACCACTCTCACACGATAGTGGCGCCAGTGACCATTCTAACACTAAAGCAGCTCTCTTATTTATAAAATAAAAGCTTCTGTTTATAATATTTTAACCAGAGTGTATTAAACTTCCATTGAAGTAATAATGTTTAAACTTTACACTCAAGTAATACCATCCGCATTGTAGTATTAGCTTCACCAACCTTCTTAAATTCACTAGGGTTATTATATTTAATCGAAGATGAAGTATTTAAAATAGTGACTTTTATGTTGATTTAACTATGTTCTTGGTAAGTTCTATTTCTCTCAGCCCTAGGGGACTTAAGGGTTTTAACAACAACCATGAATCATCCCTGCAGTACAACCCTGTTTTTTTTTTTGCTCGTAACCCTTTCACAAGGAACGTTGAAAGATATGAATACAGTGGCCTGGCCGGGGGTGGTTTTAGAAGAAGAATACATAGACAGAGAAACAAGTGTTTTCCCACAGCTGGGGGGAGGGGGGCTGGTGTGAGAGTCCATTACGAGAACACCTCTACTTGTACTCCAGAATAGTAGCGGGGGAGGGGTGTGAGAATACTGTGACGTCACTTTCATAGCAAAAGTGCTCCAAAGCTCCCGTTGGAGTCTTACCTTTGATTTACCTTTTCTAATTAACGGAACAGTAAAATAATTTGCTGCATTATAAGGACTAGCATGGCACAAGAGCTTGTGGTAAAGCAATGCCTTTTCATATCAGGCATAGAATTCATATTATTTTTATTTATTTAAGGTATTTAACGTGTGCTTTCTGAACCGACTGATTATATCAGCGCACGAGTAATTATATGAGCGAGAAAGAAAGGGCCGTACCAATTTTGCTGGGAATTAATCTTTACATACATTCCAGGGATATTTTACATGCCACAATTGACATGAGACCAACTTCCCTCTGAAAGAAGTTGAACTATAGATTATTTTGATCGAGAAAAATCCGTTGACCCATGCTGGGTTTGAACCCACGAACATTGGGTCCTGAGGCAAGCATTCTATCTCAAGACCACCGAGAACAACCGTAGTATATATATATATACAATACTTTTTTCTACAAACAATTCCTACTATAAAATTTTTGACAAATTTCCAACTATATGTTTGTAAGCAAAGTTTTTTTAACATATCAAATAATTATTTACTTTTAAGGTCCAGTTTCAGACTCTGTACACACGACCATACTAAAAAACAAAAATAAAAAAAAATATAGTGCAACCATCCAAATGAGGTATATAGTATTGTTTTAACCTGCCGTGAGTGTAGACTTTCTATATTTCCGGGTAGAGGTGACCTGGTGGTCTATGGGTAAGGTGTCAGACTTCTGTGCTTGGGGTCAGGGGTTCAATCCTTGGTCCCGGCACAGATTTTTCTGATTGCCAGACCCTTCCTTCACCTCAGACAAGACGTGTCTTAATCACAACTTGTGAATGTGAGGAATGCAAGGCCTCCACCGTGGTTCGGATCCCACGTTAAACTGTAGGTCCTCCATTTCATTTCACAATCACCCTACCATTGCACATTAGCGTAAGTGCTTATAACCCGAACGGGTAGTAAGACGCGGTGCTAATAATAATGGATCCACAAATGAACCAAAGAGAACGTCAACGTAAATTATTTAAAAACAAAATTAATCATTAGCAAAAATGTAATATTCTGAAAATTGACACTTGTACACGGGAATCGAACCCGGGACCTTTGGCTTAGTACGCCAATGCTCTAACCACTGAGCTATCCAGGATTCGTCCCGTGCTCAGGGTCATTCTTCACTCATATTTTAAGGCAGAGTCTATGATGGACGTGCGGAAATCGTCGGCTACAAATATGTGATTATATTAATATCACGAGCTATCAAATAACACAACCACCTTCGACTTGGTAGTTGGCTTAATGCTGCCATTTGTACAATTATAATAATTGTACGGGATTGCATATTAATAACTAAATAGCCAAAACTATTATTTATGCTTTTAGTGAGGATTACAAATGCAGCAATAAGCCAACTACCGAGTCGAAGGTGGTTGTGTTATCTGATAGCTCGTGATATTAATAAAAATCACACATTTGTAGCCGACGATTTCCGTACGTCCATCATAGACTCTGCCTTAAAATATGAGTGAAGAATGACCCTGGGCACGGGACGACTCCTGGATAGCCCAGTGGTTAGAGCATTAGCATACTAAATCAAAGGTCCCGGGTTCTATTCCCGTGTCCAGGTGTCATTTTCAACTTTCAGAATATGATAGCTAGTTGTAGTAATCCTCACTAAAAGCATAAATAATACCTTTGACAATTTAATAAATTATTAGCAAAAATGTTAGTAATTTTAATAAAAGTTTTAAAAACATGGTTAGAGCTCAACCAATAGAGTATTGATGGAACAGCAGCAATAAGCCCTAAGACAGGTTCAGTCCGCGGATCGCAGGTTGCTCAACATACATGTAGAGGTTGTGATAGTGATACCGCTGTGGTTTTTAATTATATATATTTATATATATATTTTTTATATATATATATATAAATATATATATATAAATATATATAATATATATATAAATATATACTTGAATGAATCTATACAAGATAGTCGATTTCAAAAAAAAAACTAATTTAACTAGCCAAAAAGAAATTCAATGTTATACAGTAGTATTAGCTTACGAAATATAGATATATTACTTTATACATAAGACTATGTAGCCTATACATAAATTTAATAGATATATCTATATAAATCTCATCTTAATATAAATATAGATATATCCATATACTGTATATTTATACATATAGATAAATTTCGCTGATCGATTTTGATTGTATTAATTTTTTTTTAATTCATTATTTAAAAGCGGGTAGCAATCAATGTTTGGCTTTAAGAAATTCAATATAATTTTACATTTAAAGTTATGTGAACAGTCCATATTATGTAAGGATGATATTAGATTTATTTAAGTAGAACAAAATTTATTTTTCTTCGCATAGCGACTCATTTATCATCTGAGAAATCAACACTTTGAAGTAGATGATATGCGTAGGCTAGTATCTAGACTTTAGAATAAATGAGCCCACATTTTCCAAGTCAAAGTGAGAAATTCCACTCTTCAAGAATTCAAATTCCAACCCTCCCATAACCAGTAGGCCAGAAAAGAGGATCTTTTCGTTTGATCTGCGTGATAACTGATGTTTTCTGATGTTTACTGGTCTTTTAATTCATTTCTAAGCCATTTTAATATTTTTTTTATTAAAATATTATTAATAATTTAATTATTATATAATGTTTACACTGTCAAAATGTATTATACTTAAAGACTATTTATTGGCTACAAAAAAGTCATCTTTTGGTGGTAATATTTTTATTTATTTATTATTTATTTCAGGTATTTAACATGTACTTCCCGAACGGCTGATTATATAAGCACACTAAAATTTCTATGAGCAAGAGTGAAAGGACCTACCAATTATGCCGTTAAAGGTATTTTCACATACCTTCCAGGGTTATTTTAAATGCCACAATCGAAATGGGTCCTACGGATTTACTTACCCTCCGGGTGAAGATGTGCTACGTATTTATATCACTCAAGAAAAATAGGTCAACCCTGGCTTAGTTTTGTAATGACTATATTTTATACATCCTTTTGATTAATTAATAGAGATAATCAGATCCGATCTAATATGATAATATTCAAACATTATTTAATAAATACTATCTTCAGAAATAAATGCCTACGTAGAACAACATCCTTCTGCCTCTCTTTATTGGCCACCCAGGCAAAATCTTCTCAGAAGGCAGGGAGAAGGGACAAAAGACGGCTGCATCCCATTACTCAGAAAATGTTCTCGATAGCAAATCTTCGTAAACAAATATTTTGAGAATTAATAGCCAGAGCTATTATTTATGCTTATTAGTGGGAATTACTCCATCTAGATATAATATTCTGAAAATTGAAAATGACACCTGGACACGGGAATCAAACCCGGGACCTTTGGCTTAGTATGCTAATACTCTAACCACTGAGCTATCCAGGATTCGTCCCGTCACATTTTAAGGCAGAGTCTATGATGGACTTAGCGGAAATCGTCGGCTACAAATATGTGATTATATTATTATATTTTGAGTGCAGATGTTGTCACTCATGGTAGTCACCAAGCAGTCCAGGCATGCGTCCGTCAAGAGAAAACAAATTTTTAATTAAAATCACCTAATCTCAATCGGGACCGTAAATTTTCCATGCCGGGATAAGTAGAGGGTCAATATTGATCCAATCCAATTTTATTCATCGCAGTTCCCTAAAAAGTTAAATAGCAGCACGTATGATATCTGATCACTTAATCACCTTGTTAAATGAGGTAATAATATTAAATAAATTATTCATTAGAATCACATAATTGAGCTCAATTTTAGACTGATATTAAATCACAACAACATAATCTTAATAATATTGTCATCCAAAAGTGGCACCAAATTTCAATAAATAGCCATCCCCAGATGAAGTGAGATCAAGACATCACAAAAGTGGTTACCCAAAGTGGTAGCAAGAAATAACGATAGGCCGCTACCCGCAACGTCGGGCTTGGATGTCACAGAAGAGGTTTCCAACGTGTAGGTACGAAAATCCTTCACAGTTAGGACCCATGACCCTTGGATCTTGAGAAGGGTGCTTTACCCCAAGACAACCAAGCTCAACACCATGGTGTTCATGGTGAAACGATTTCTTATGTAATGCCTTATATCAGCCAAATCTAGAAACACAGCAAAGGAGGGTTCAAATGGTTCACCAATCTACAGGTAGGTAGAAGCACAGAGGAAGATATAAAATAGTGAAGGGGAGAAGGCCAATCATATGTAAAGGTTCGGTAGTAAAAAGTTTAGTTTTAACAGGAATTAAATTCAAAATCATCTAGTTTAAAAATTTTTGTATTAGTACTAAACGTATTCACTCACAAAGTTAAAAATATATGCATATTTCTTACTTTCATTTCTAAAAATTTTTGGAACTCTCTACAGTGTTAGTTCTTGGATGTTCTACTGGATGCTGGTGAAGGAAGAATCGGTTAGGCTAACCTTACCGAGGGCGATTTTTCCTAAATAGTTTAGCGTTTTTAAGCCACGCAAATGCGGGTACTCTTACAATTAAATTATACTTTACCAACGATGCTATATTTGCGTAATCAATGTAGAAGTAAGTATAGCCCAAAAGGATGTAAATAATACCATGTTGATATCAGTGGAACTAAATGGGGAAGGGCCAGCGCATGTCTAAATGAGTCTGTTTGATAATACGTTCAGACAAAGTGAAGTGCAAGGGACGGTCATGTATTTGGTTAGTCGTGACTAATGGATAATTTAGAGAACATATTGGACGATGAAGATTTTATAGTGCACCAGAAATCACCTGAAATAATAAAATGAGGCTTAAATGTGAACAACCCATTTATATGTAGCTATTTGGTAATGAAACCGAGACCCCAGATTCAGTGGCACTCACATATTTATACTATTTTGGATTTGCTGCCCATACCAAAAATTTACCGACGACAACTTTGGATCCATTCACATTGCCATTTTATTTTTTCACTTTCAAAATTTATGGATACTTTTTTTTCCCAAGCTACAAAACATATTTCTGAGTTAGATTATTACAGAAGTATTTTAAAGTTACATTTATTAAATAATAGATTGACCTTGTTAATATTTGGCTATCTCAACTATTCTGAGTGGTATTCCGTGATCTATGCGCTCCGATTGCATGCCACAGCGGCATCGCGTGACGCCTCTGGTCGCTAACGGTGAACAATTCCCTTAGTGCTCGGAGCTAACTCCAACGCCTACTGTAGCTTCAAACAAGCTTATATACCCGTTGTTCATCAATTTGTGAGGTTATTTAAACAACTTTATGGTATAGTGTTCACATAGCCGCAAGTATAAATACATTAACAATCTACAAAGTTATATAAGATCCGTGTGGTGTCTGTTTTCTCAGGGCTCTTTCTCCCACTTCCCGATACACAAGAGAGTTAAAATGTATATAGAGCGTGTTGTCTTTAGGCGAAAAATTTGAAATTTGGAAAAATCAGGATGGCGGATACAAAATGGGGAATGAAACATACAAATCTAGTTCTATAGACATTAAATTTAGCATGGACGTTATGGATCATTGCGTCTTTATGATGAAAATCCTAAATTTGAAAAATCCGAGATAGATGATCAAAAATGGTAGAAGAAACCAACAAATTCAGTCTTAAAGAGATGAAATTTGACATGCCCGTTATGGAGCATCCCATTTTATGATAAAAATTCGATATTTGAAAAATCCAAGATAAAGGATTTAAAATGGTGGATGAAACTGACAAATTGAGTGCTAGAGCTGAAATTTGGCATGGATGTTATGGAGCATCCCATAATAATGATAAAAATTCGTTACTTAAAAAATCCAAAACAGCTGATCCAAAATAGTTTACAAAACAATCTGAGTCCTAACGAATTTAAGTTTGTTATGGATGCTCTGGAGCATGCTAACTTTATGCGAAAAATTTGAAATTATAAAAATTTAAGATGGAGGATGTAACGAACATATTGAATCCGATTTTAATAAAATAAGAGGCTACAGATTTTTTAAGCAAATACAAGATTTTATTGTTTAAATGTTATAAAATCTAGCTATTTAGTACTTTCTAATTATTACTAACCTAAATCATATTTTACTATACCAGATGTTGGGAACCGCCACTTATTATAGAGACACTTTGTGTATTGGAAACTGCTTTGTATTTACAATGTATTTTTCGTGACAATAATGAGATATATGGTATGAAGTACCGTACAAACTTTATTTCTCTCTTATTTTAATATAAAGAAATTAATTAGATGCTTGTAAGATTTGTTAAACTAAATAATCTAAACTGTTGCAGAAACATTCCACCAAAGAACATACATGAAATAATATACGCTCTTAAAAAACCACTGTTAAATAAATGGTACGGAGGTCCGCACGGACTTTCTCGCTCTATTGTTTAAAAATGGAGATATTTACTCAAAACTCGTAATATATATGAAATTAAATAATATACACTAGCAAACCCAAGCATAAATAGCACTATATTTATGTAAAACATTTTTTGAGTTCCGGTTTTAAATTTTATAATTTTATTTTTAAAGAATTAATGTCCTTATTTGTATGTTTGGATCAATAAAAAAGATTAATATTGGGTCCATAATGGTCAACACTTGGTATTAAAATTTCGACTTCCAGTTAAAATTTTCGACATTTTATTAAGTGTTGCACATCTTCAGGTCAGCGCATTGCTATTAAATTTCTCATATATAAATTTTGACCAATAAAACCTAATGAGTCTAAAATGGAGATAGATCATTGTTGTACAAATATTTCTCCTAAGAGGTTTAAGGAAAAATAACTTAAGCCTTTTAAGGGACATATTTATATTAAACTAGCTTTTGCCCGCGGCTTCGCTCGCGTTAATGTAGATTTTATCAATAAATTCAGGTTGTCGATTGACACAGGAAATATGACAATAAAAACGTGAACATATTGAGGTTGTTAGTCAATAGAGGTAGAGATAAAGAAAAAAACAAACTACACAATATAAATCAGGATTAAGTGTAGGTGTAGAAAAGAAGTAGCGGAGTGTGTGTCAGTAGAGTCATAGGTTATGCCTTGCCACGATTTGGAAGATCCTACTCAATCTTAAATTTTACTTACAGTTAATTAACATCCCTTATTTACTCCGCGTGTTCTTGACCATTGCTATCATGGGCACAGAATAGATCATTATTTTAGGACGCTCCTATAATATGTTGTATGTCCTTCCATTTGGCACAAATACATATAAATTATGGGCATTGGATACACGCGAACAGGCTACATATAGCTGGCCATGGGAAAAACATGGCATTTCCAAATGCACCCCTGCTACCTGCAATATTTGCCCTTGCGCTTTGTTAATAGTAATAGCAAAACTAAGTTTGATTGGAAATTGAAGTCTTTTGATTTAAAATGGTAGGTCAGTGGGGATTATTGGGATTCGAGGCATGATTACATTTTCCCCTTTTCCCACACCTGTTAAAATGGTGGCACAGATTATATTTTTCCCTAATTGTGTAATTAAAGCCTCGTCCCATTACATAAACGGGGTGCATCTAAATTTCACATAAGCATAACTAGTACACCTAATTTCAATTGTAGTTAATGCAAGGGTACACCCGATAGCTCCAGAGAATTTAAAAACTCAGCGGGATATGAAGTGCTCTGTTCTGTGTTCGTGATTGTATCTATTGACAAATACTCCTTTATTTCTCCCTGCACCTCTTTAAAAATGTCAGTGTTGATTTTGTTAACGATTTCATTTTTTGGTGCAAGAATTGCTCTTGCACACAACCAATGATCACAATTTAAATTTAGTTGTAAGTCTGGGTAAACTTTAGCAATGAGCTCCACATCATTTTCCACCAAATTACAGAACTCCCCTGTAAGTAAAATACAGCATTCAGCATCCTTGTCCAAATGTTCATCGCCAGTTTTCAATAGTGTCTCCGTGTAATGTCCTGAATCTATGTCATTATAAAGGTGGACTCTCATATTCGTTGTTAGGCTGAATTTTTTCACTTTTTCCCACAATCTTGATGACTTGAGACAGGCTTTGATTTCATCTGCATGTGTGCCCCTCTGGATCACCGGTAGAGTTTGTCGGAAGTCACCAGCCAGTTAAACTACCATTCCTCCCATAATATCTGTACTGTCTCGCAAGTCCTGAAGAGTTTGGTTTAACGCCTCTATAGCTTTTTTGTGGGACATCGTACTTTCGTCCCACACTAAAAGTTTACATTGTCGTAGCATCATACCTCGAGAGCTATTTTTGCTGAAATGAATAATACCAAACTTCTTATGACAATTTTATCATTTACCATAACGGGGTGAACAGACAGAGCTTAATTAGCTGAATATAATCATTTTTAATCATTTTAAGATAGATGTGCCTAAAATAACTCGGGAACAGATTTTTATTCGGGATATCAGATTTTCTTCTGGGATACCGCAGGTCCCTTTTTTTCTACTCCAGGCACCATGTTGCAATTAAATTATTCGTATCAGTAGGCCGAGTTGTTAAGCTGGACGACCGTCTAACAGTTATTTTTTTTCTATCCGTCAGGAACAGTACTTTTTTCTGGATGAAAGGTACCCTATGTCCTTTTCTGTACCCATGACAACGTGTATGCGAGATTTCATTTCTACTCGATCGAGTAGTTTAGGCGTGAAAGCGTAACAAACAATAACAAACAAATAAACAAACAAACTCACATTCACATTTTTTCTGGATTAAAGGTAGCCTAAATCCTTTTATGTACCCATGACAACGTGTATGCGAAATTTCATGATGATCGGTCGAGTAGTTTAGGCGTGAAAGCGTAACAAATAATAACAAACAAATAAACAAACAAACTCACATTTACATTTTTTCTGGATTAAAGGTATCCTATATCCTTTTCTGTACCCATGACAACGTGTATGCGAAATTTCATGATGATCGGTCGAGTAGTTTAGGCGTGAAAGCGTAACAAACAATAACAAACTATAACAAACAAATAAACAAACAAACTCACATTCACAGTTTTTCTGGATGAATGGTACCCTATATCATTTTATGTACCCATGACAACGTGTATGCGAAATTTCATGATGATCGGTCGAGTAGTTTAGGCGTGTAAGCGTAACAAACAATAACAAACAAACAAACAAACAAACTCATATTTGCTTTTTTTCAGAATGAAAGGTACCCTATGTCCTTTTCTGTACCCATGACAACGTTTATGCGAAATTTCATGATGATCGGTCGAGTAGTTTAGGCGTGAAAGCGTAACAAACAATAACAAACAAACAAACAAACTCACATTTGCTTTTTTCTGGATGAAAGGTACCCTATGTTCTTTTCTGTACCCATGACAACGTGTGTGCGGAATTTCATGATGATCGGTCGAGTAGTTTTGGCGTGAAAGCGTAACAAATAATAACAAACAAATAAACAAACAAACTCACATTTACATTTTTTCTTGATTAAAGGTATCCTATATCCTTTTCTGTACCCATGACAACGTGTATGCGAAATTTCATGATGATCGGTCGAGTAGTTTAGGCGTGAAAGCGTAACAAACAATAACAAACAATAACAAACAAATAAACAAACAAACTCACTTTCACATTTTTTTTCTGGATGAATGGTACCCTATATCATTTTATGTACCCATGACAACGTGTATGCGAAATTTCATGATGATCGGTCGAGTAGTTTAGGCGTGAAAGAGTAACAAACAATAACAAACAAACAAACAAACTCACATTTGCTTTTTTTCTGGATGAATGGTACCCTGTGTCCTTTTCTGTACCCATGACAACGTGTATGCGAAATTTCATGATGATTGGTCGAGTAGTTTAGGCGTGAAAGCGTAACAAACAATAACAAACAAACAAACAAACAAACTCACACTCGCATTTTTCTGGATGAAAGGTACCCTCTGTCCTTTTCTGTACCCATGACAACGTGTATGCGAAATTTCATGATGATCGGTCGAGTAGTTTAGGCGTGAAAGCGTAACAAACAAACAAACAAACAAACAAACTCACATTCGCATTTATAATAGTTAGGATTACTCTATGGCACTGTAGAATTATTGCGTTAAAAATTTAGTATCTCTTTACAACTAAAGCTCACAAAATCGAATTCATATATTTGCCAATATCTCAGAAACGGTTGGTTTTATAAAAATATATTTCATATAAAGTTTTCTATTTTTGATAGTACTACAATTTTGCAATTAAAAGTTATTTAATATCTCAAATAGTTGAGGATCAACGGAAATTTCAGCTTCTGTAAAGTACCCTAAATTAATTTTAGTGAGAAAATGAAAATAGCCAATTTATTTATAATCTTAATCAACACCTTGATATGAATTTTAATCAAAAGTGTTAGAGCCAATTTTGAGAAGATCGATTTATTTCTCTTATCACCCTTTATCAAACTACTTTTAATTTTAAGTTTAAACAGACATACAGACA
Organism: Timema podura; assembly: GCA_033556935.1. Lineage (NCBI taxonomy): Eukaryota > Metazoa > Arthropoda > Insecta > Phasmatodea > Timematidae > Timema > Timema podura. Next base: position 56,763,761 of record JAVRXN010000005.1, read on the forward strand.
GACGGCATTGCAAAGACCACTTTTTAAGTTTCGAGGCGTCATGAGACGTTGACATCCATCAACATTTCAGGTTAGATTTTTTTTAAGGTCACAACACTTTACCTTTAGTTTTCGAAAAGTTAAAAAAAAAATATTTATATCTGCGTATAGCTTTAAAGCTATTAGTTTAAAAAAATTCGATTAAAATATTTGTATTATAAATAGATATACATATTAGTGATGATAAAGTCATTTCCTATCCCAAATAGTTTCGTAGATAATATAAAAAATGAGAATATACGCATCAGACCGGAGGCCTTAAATTAATTTTACAAAAATATATGAGAGTATCCATTTTGTTTGGAATAGCTATAAAAGTTTTTAAATGAAATTTAATCAAAATTGTTAGAGCCGATTTTGAGAAAATCAACTTTTTATCTTTTTGCCCTTCAGTAAACTACCCTTAATTTAGAAGGTTGGATATCCAATTCCAAAAAACCCTCTGGGCAACTCTATGAAAACCCTAAATACTAAGTTTTAGACTGATCGGTAAAACAGTTTAGGCTCTAGTCCAAGGTACAGACAAACAAACGGAAATTCAAAAAACACTTTTTCGGATTCGGTGGGCTCATGAAACGTTGAGAGTCATCAAAATCTCGAGTTTGATTTTTTTTGACGATCACAATACTTTCTTTACCTGTAAGATAGCGAGAAATTAAAAAGGGAACATCCCTTTCCGACAAAAAACATAATAATCAATTTTAATTTTAAATGACATACATAGATATATATTTTTATAAATCTATATATTTATATACACATAAATATATATTTATATTTTATATATCTATATAAATGTTATAGCCCTACATGAATACATTTTCAAATAAATATATATATGTAGGTCTTTGAAAATGGGAATTGATAGTTATGCGTTTTGTCGGAAAGAGATGTTCAACTTTTTATCCATATTTTCGTTACAGTTAATATTATTTCATGTATGCTCTTTGGTGGAATGTTTCTGCCACAATATATATAGTATGTAATGTAAATTTGCATAGAGCTCATAAATAATTATTAAAATATATTTCAAATAAAAGATGTTATTACTTTCTCGCTACCTTACAGGTAGAGAAAGTATTGTGATGGTCAAAAAAATTGAACTCGAGATTTTGATGAATCTTGACGTTTCATGACCCCCTTGAATACAAAAAAATTGTTTTTGGATTGCCATCTGTCTGTTTTTCTGTCTGTCTGTTTTACCTCGTATATACACTATTTTACCGGCTGGGCTAAAATTTGGTATCTAGGGTTTTAATAAGTTTTCCTATAAGTTTTTTTTTAAATTGGATATCCAACCCTAAAATTAAGGTCTGAAAAGAGAAAAAAAATTATTTTATTGAAATCGGCTCTAACGATTTTGATTAAACTTCATTCTTAAGCATTGATCAATATTACAAACAAAATGGCTACTCTCAATTATTCGTAAAAATAACTATAAGGGTATGATGAGTAGATTCTAATTTGTTTTATCAAATATTTGTAACGATTTGAGATATGAAATTACTTATCATTGCAAATATGTAGATTTAATTATATTAAAAATCTTTTATTTGGAACATTATTTATAAAACCAATAAAGTTCAAGATATACTCAAATAAATATGTTTTAACTTTCCTAACATTAAAGGTAATGTATTTCGACTGTAAAACAAATCTAACCCGAAGTGTTGATGGATATCGACGTTAGATGACCCTTCTAACCCTAAAAAGGGGTTTTTGCAATGCCGACTGTCCATGTGTCTGTTTAACCTTAAAATTAAGTGTAGTTTAGTACAGGGTGAAAAGAGAAAAAGTCGAATTTGTTTAAAATTCGTAACTAGGCGTTGATTAAGATTATTAATAAGATGGCTATTTTCATTTTCCCATGAAAATGACTTTTAGGGTACTTTGCAGAAGCGAAAATTTATATATCTCCGCAACTATTTTAGATACAAAATAACGCATCATTGCAAAACTGTATTACTATTAAAAATAATTAACTTTTAATTGGAATACATCTTTATAAAACCAATAGTTTCGGAGATATTGATAATATATAAATACAATTTTGTGATCTTTATTTGTATATAAGATACTGCTTAAGCTTTAACGCAATAATTCTCTAACGTCATAGACTAAGCAAATAAGTAAGTCTCTCAAAACGTGTATGTTCTTATACTTTATCTTCTTAGAGGAAATGTTTGTACAGCAACGATCCATCTCTATCATTTTATAATCAATAATCAATTTTTACCTCTTTGTTGGTCTAAATTTATAAATGAGGAATTTAAAAGCAATGAGATAACTATAAGAGGTGCAACCCCTAATAGAATGTCAAAAAAAACTCGGGTTTGACACGTGTCGTAAAAGAGGAAATGTGTTCGGAAAATTATATAACCAAAAACTCCACTTCCGAAAATTTGGCAGAATTGTATTCAAGTATGATGAAAATAATAATAAATTGTTCTTTTTCTTGGCAACAACCTTAGCAGCTATTGACACGAACAAGCAGGTAATTGCCACAAATAAAACCAATGCCCTTTCTGGCTTTCACGATAAATCTTCACGATATCTCGGGACTGGTTCCAAACTTAAGTGAAGAATTAGAGACTCGTACCCTATTATACTTATGTGATGCTGTGCAGCATGGAAATACCAAAGTCAAAATACGCTTTGTGGACACTGAAGTTGTTGTTCTAGCCATCACATCAGCACAACATAAATATTGAGGAACTATGGATTGCATTTGGAGTTATGCAAATCTTCCGCTTCTTTGCCACTCAATAATTAGCAAGAGATTAATTAGGGTTCTGACCAGGGTCTCTAGATCAGGGGGGCTTGATCCCCTTGTTTTTATGATGGCCCCCCCCCCAATATTTCAAAAGTAGATTCAAAACCCACGTGTAAAGCATACATCTGTTACCATCAGTTTGGTATTTTTAAGTAATAAAAATATAGATTTATAATTAATTCAATAAAAAACTGAAATGCTCTACTTTTGCAGTTTATTTTTTTCTCCCACGAGAAAAAAATTCTTTCACAAAAATATAGTAAATAACATTAGGCCCATTTGTGATAGCCTTAAATATAAACAATACCAGAATATTAAAATCCAAGGGTTATGCTTACTGACCTTTTTTCCACGGATAAGAACAAATTGGATAAAATTCACAGTTGAGTAATTGTAAGTTTAATTTTAACAAGAGGCGGATTTTCAACCAAAGTTCAAATTTTATTTTTGCCATATTTTTATTAACATTAAAAAATTAAAAATCTGGACATCAATAAAATTAAAACGCTTTCTTGTTTTGGTTTGAATTAAAGGTTTTATTATTTTTAAACCTACGTTGAATATTGATGTGACAATAAATTTTATTGTGTATGTGTAAAGCCCTCCCTTTTCACACGGCGGCCCGATGGAGTCCGTTCTAACTACGGACTACCGTGGACTCGGGGGGTCTAAGTGACTTATGTGACTCTGGATGGCTACCCCCGAGCGTATGGGGTTACTCTGATGGAATGAATAGGGCGTGGAAGGAGTAGGCTCGTGAATTACAAGGCAATATACAAAGAGTTATATTTAATTAGGTTAAATACTATTCTACGATACAATGGGTACATCAGACAGACCGAAATGAACGAGGAAGAGTGTGTGAACCTCAAGGACCCCAGGCGGTGGTCTAAGGGGACCGGTTCAACCCTAAGCGGCGAAGCCACCAGACAGTGGTTTCTTAGACTAGTTGTTTATCGAATGCCAATCCCCACATTAATTTGGGACTTGCAGAACTTAGTCTATACAATAAGAGAACAAGGTCCAAGGTCACATGCGTTGGCTCAAGACAGGGAAAACATAATGCCAAGAAATGGATGAACGTCTTACTAGAAGCAACTTATAAAACAGGGGCATTACATAGGCATGGTTTGTAAGAAAAATACTAGATATTTAATAAACCCTAGTTTAAAGGTATATTAAGTGGAAGGACTACCTTGTAAAATTTGAGAAGCGCTATCAGCGCAACTCCTAAGAAACGTCCATATATGGAACTATTTGGACTGTTTAGCCGACACCGAACTAGAGCTGCGATGTTGTCAAATATCTGCTAAGTTTGTACTGAAAGAGTGAAGGGGGAGCGAGCTAATCTGTTGTTTACATGGGTCAAGTTTCTTGGTAGGGAAAGGCTAGTGTGCGGCTTTTATCAAAGACCACACTATGCAGAAATCTGCTGCTTTATTTTTAGCTTGAACTAATATAATCAGTAATATGGTTTTCTTAATATTTCTTACCTAGCGGAAGAAAACATTTTTAATTTGACGTTCTCGTATTAGACTGGTTTGCTGGTGACGAGTTTGGGGTTCAAATCCCAGTAGTGTATACTGAGGGTGTTTTTTTAAAACGGTTTTAAGCACGCTATTATTATTTATTTATATCACCACGTCTTACTATCCGTTCGGGCTGTACACTTATGTAATAATTACTCTAATGTGTTAGGCATCAGGAAGGTTAAATTAAGAGGAGGTGCATCCATATTTTCGTGGAGTGAGAGCAGAAAACTATTTAGGAAAAACCACCTGTGAGTACCCGACCGGAATCGAACCATGATCTCCCCGTCTTCAACATGTCAGTTGAACACGGTGAGTAGCACATACTATTGGACTTGATTTCTGGTGGTGGGGAGATTGAAATTCAAATCCCAGTTGTGTGCATTAAGGGTATTTTTCCCTAAAATGGTTCCCAATCTCACTCTATGCAAATGTGGGTACATTAAATCTAAAATGTTACCTTCCTCATTCCAAGTTCATGCATGTGTACAACTCAAACTAGAAGTAAGTCACAATGAAAAAAAAACTATTGTGATGACTACCAAGAGTGTCGGCGAAACATTATTTTTGAGGAGTTTTTAGGGGAATGACTCCAAGCCAATGGAAAATGTTTGAAAATGGAATGCCACTAAAAGCTATTTGGGCATGGCGCTTAAGCATTTAAAAATAATAATAGATTGTTATAGAATCTATTTGAAGTTTGATACAAACCATCTTTCAGCTTCAAACTCAAGTATATCAGAGGGAACCAAACAAACTGGAGGAAGGCACATTTTGATGGGGAGAGGGGTGGAGAAGAAATTGGTGGTAATACCCCAGCCTATCAAACCTCCCCCCTTCCCAGTTCACCCTCAATGAGTAACATTGGATATAAAACTATCGACAGACACACCGTAGAATGTAGATCATTTCCTCTGCATCTGACTTAACCCAAGCTATGAGGGGTGAGGACAGTTTCTGATGATAATAATAATAATAATAATAATAATAATGATGGTGATAGAGATATCTTATCAATTAACATAAAAAGTGTTTATTTTTTTATATCTTCTTTCATGGACGCAGAAAATTGCGGGTCAGAGATGTACCCTTCTTTAAAAGTGTTAGAACCCTTAAAAGGCAGGGGGGCCACACACATATGTATAAAACATAAATAAGAAATTGTGTTTTTTTTTACTTTATTATTTACTTTAGTTTCTTATATTACACCATCCAGATACTAATAATAATAATTATTTTAATATAAACTTAAAGATGCACTAAAATCTCCTATTGTAAAACTAGCTTGACCTACATTAGCTTGTAACATGTACAAAGGCGTAACTATGCAGTGATGGACCCACGGTGGGTGACCCCAAGGAAAAAATACACCACCGTCCCCAAATCTTATGAATAATTGTAGATCATAAAAAAAAAATTATACATTTATTATTGGAATTATTTTATAATACGTAATAATATAGAGTAGGTAGGTTAAATTTAGAGGAAGTTTACCCACATTTGCGTGGAGAGATAAGAGTGTAAACCCATTGAGGAAAAACCACTCTAAGTGCATTACCATACAGCCATAATATTTGATAAAATTGTTGCTGAAAAGTTTCAATATAATGTAAAAAACTTAATCTGAATTGAATAAAACAATATTAATAAATATTATAAACAAATCTGTAGTCAATTATCAATATTAACACTTATAGAGGCTAAACAAACATTGGTCTCTGTGAAATTGTCTACACTTTCCTCCAAGGACAAGCTACGGGTAGTAGCTCAACAGACAACATAGCTAATCACTTTAGCCTTTATTGATTCATGTGCTTCTTAAATAATTTTTAGTAAAGTTTTGAAAATGACCTGACAGCTGTTTCTATTGATTTTACAGAAAAATATGTACATACATTTTTGTACAGCATAAATTATGCGCAATAAAATGACTATTGAGTAATTTTTGATTGAATAATGAGATCTTTACGAAACAATGATAGGCCTGAAAGACAACGCTTTCATATATTAGCAAATTAATTTTGGGTGGGTGGACCTGCGTGATGGGCCCTATTTTGAGCGTGGGCCTGTGGCATTCTGCCACCACCCTATAATTACACCAATAAACTTGTAGCTATTAAGAATTTCAAACTCTATTAACCTATTTTTTATTAATTATATTCGATAATCAAATATAGCTTTATACGTTTATACATATTTTAACATGTATAACACTCGCTTTGATGGCCTCATGGTCTAACGCGCTACTCTTACAGTAGACTAGACTGCCAATGATGGGGAGATCAAGGTTCTAATCTCGGTCGGGTGTACTAAAGTTAGTTTCTCCAAACTGGTTTTCCACGCTCCCTCCACGCAAATGCGGGTACAATTTCTATGATTATAACCTTCCTAATCCATAAAACCACTAAACAATTTTTGAAAAAAAAATCTATTCACAAATTCTCTGTTTATTTGACAAAAATTTTAATCCGACCATTTACCTCAGGAACTGAAAGAAAATATTTTGACCAGATTAAATAATATTATATACATATATATTTATATATAATATAATGTAAATCAAAATATAATATTATATTATATTATAATATATATAAAAATATAATATTATATTATATTATAATATATATAAAAATATAATATTATATTATATTATAATATATATAAAAATATAATATTATATTATTAAATAAGTATTATATATCTAATATATATATATATTCAAATTTGAAGATAGCATATAGAACAATTTTCTGCAAAAAGAAAGATTTTATTTTTATAAATGTATAATTTTTATAGAATAAATATTACACCTATTGCCTGTACTTCAAAAATTATAAACACTAACTCTAAAAATAAGTATTTAAAATTACAATAAAACATAAAGAAATATACTGCAAGAAAATGTTTTTCACCCAATTGTATAGAAAATATCCATCCATCGATTTTGACCAAATTTGATAGGCTTAAACACAAGTTTTACATTGAAGCATGATCATTTTATAAACTATTTCTCCCTTATCAATCACTTTTGTGTCAGGGACGTTCATAAAATATATATACACATCACTAGCTATTTTATAATTTTAGCTACACACATTATATAATAATAATACATCCATTCTACAACTTTATACATTCAAAGTCCTTCATCAAAACTTCTGCAATGAACACAACGTTTTTAATTTTATTAGGGACCTGTGCTACAAATTTTGGTTGAATTCCGACCGCGTGAATTGAGGTGTTTTTCCTCGTGATTGCTCATTTCCTCCACGCAAATGTGGGAACACTTTCTCTTAATTACCGTATTTATTATCTACCCTACTTTATTATTGTAAATTTACGGATAACATCAAAGAATATTAAGAAGTGAAGCATTTATAATATCACAAGAACAAAAAAAAAGACATGGAAATAATCTTTACACTGCACACTCTTATATATGTTGAGTAACATCCTCCTCTTAGCATTTGTGTTCCCCCCTTCCCTTCCTCTCTAAAGCTTACGTTATTTCCAAATCTTTGACTATGGCACGCGAGGGGTGCGAGAAAGTAAAAATTATATTTGTGATGAAACTATTTTGTAAAATAATAATTGTCAAAATTAAATATGTATCTGTGTTAATGTTATTAATTTTAAAAGCGCGGTGGTCAAGGCATGTTCAATAGTCCCCCCACCCCGTTTCATTATCCACCTTTACAATTGATAGCAAAATAGTTTCAAGACATTTATCTATTGTGACAAGTGTATTTCTTGTTCAAATTTCCAATAGTCCAAAATGATTTAGTTAGCCCCGTATTATCGATACCAAATTATTGACTCTGTTTACAGATCAGATTATCAAAGGTAGGGCCAAAGTGTTTGATTGGTACACCAAAGTGAACCGAGCCCGTGTGGATTTTACGCCGATGTACTAATTAAGCTAATGTGTCAGAGAAGGGTAAGGTTGCTTTTAGATGACTTACACTCACATTTGCGTGGAGGGTGAGTGGAAAACATTTTAGGAATAATAACCTCATAGCACCCAACTGGGATCGAACACCAATCCCCGTCCTCAGCAGTCCAGTTTTTTGCAAGAGTAGTGCCTTAAATCATGAGGTCACCAAAACGGGTCCTATAATTATATTAATTAGGTATTCTACGCACATGATTTGAAATTAATGGATGGATTTTAAACTACAGTATTAAAATTGTATTTTTCATGCAGAAATGATAATAAATTCATGACACTTTTTTTATCCAATTCACAAGAGTAGAACATTTATTTTTCTTTCGTCTGGTTGAGAGATAAAGTAGTTTTTTATTTTATTTTCTTCGATCTCTTTTTACAGAAACGGCTTCCATTGCAAAACACGTGGTATTCACACAACTGATTTAATAAATGAACGCAGTCGAGTTGATATTTTTCCTGAGAACATCTGCTCGTCACCGTGCAACGCTTGGCATCACTGCCATGAGTTTTCTCGAGAGGTTCATTTTGTTCAACCTTACACCGCTAGGTCACAGGCTACTGCACCACAACACTTTTTTGAATCAAAATAAAACTGTACCACTTTATTTTAGTTTAGAACAATATGTATGCTGAAAAATGAACGGATAATTATTCTCAATCATATTTACTCGGTTTATACTTTGTCTGCAGATTTTTAAAAAAACAACACTAAACCAAGAAAATACGATCATGCAAAAATTATTTAAACAAAGCTGCTTAAAAATATTTAACTTTTAACTGGCGTTAAATTATACTAAATGATAGAGAAATGTGTTTATTATAATAAAATGAAAACCGTTTTAGCCTAGGTCTTCCCACATTTAAATGACAAGCCCAGTTTGTTTCATGCAGTGATCTTTAAATTATTTTTTAAAACTTAAATTTGAATTGGCTGGGTAGATAGGAATAAACTATAAACCATGTAAATGAATTGATCTTTACAGTAGTAAAAATCTGATTAAAATATGTATAATAGTTTTCTTAGTAATTATGTACAGAGAAATCGTCTTAGAAACCGGCCGCGCTCATCTCTCATGGTGATCCATCCCCTTAAGTTGCCTTCCACAATATAAGCCTTGACAGGGTTTGGTACTTAAACTTAATTTACCCTGAACGGTAGCATGCTAACCTTGCGTGGTTCAACTATGGCGTAGCTTATACAATGGACGTTTTTAATGTTAATCACAAAAGAATGTTTTTTGAAAATATTTATCTTAATTTTATTCTGCAATCTGATCTTCAGAGATAGTAGTCTAAAATCTAAAAGCATCGGTTCTTCAAAAATGAGTTGGGAGAAAACCATTTTAAATAGCTTCTAAAGGCATCTAATTTTGATAGTAAGAAAAAGTTGAGTATCCCTCTAAATTGCATTTAAAGGCATCCAAATTTCTAGAGTAGGACCACAATATAATTATTTATAATTAATATAATTTATGAAAAAGTCTGGTCCAGCGCTACTTAAAATATCCTTTAGCGGCATCCAACTTTCCAAAAATTTCTGGGGGAGACTACTCCAAATAGCCTCCAGAATTATACAAATTAGAAATACATCGGGGAGGTCTACATTAAAGTTCTCTTAAATTATTATAATTTTCAAAAACTCTCCACTTGTGAGGAGCACTTCAAATACGTTCTAGGACATCTAATTTTCAAACACTAGCTGGGAGGAAGAAACATTCACAAAAAAATATCCTAGGGTATACAATTTCTAAACATTAACTGGGAAGGAAAAAAATTCCTAAAATAAATAAATATTAATATTTCCTCTTAATTCCATCTCATAAATAATTTACCACCACAACTTTTTAAAATAATGTTCTTATTTCTCAAACATCTTAACATCATGTCAGAGACTTGAAATTAGGAACTCTCCCAAAATTAAATTCTCCCTACGCCAATAGGCTACCTTTGCTACCTTTCAGGGTAAAGGGAGTGTACTTGGAAAACAGAGAAAGCCCGTAAAAGCGAATTAATTGGGTGTGACATGAAAATTCAAGGAGAATTCAGATAAATCATAAAATTTCATTTAAGTATTTAACTTTTTTTTGCAATAACTTGTGAACTTTTAGAAAGGTATTAGAAATTTCGAATATTCATCCGAAGCTAAATAAACTTTTGATTCGACTTGAAATCCCGAATATTAATATTCAAAATATTATACTAGTATTAAAAATTTCAAATCCAAATACATCCAAGATTTGATTTCAGTGGAATGTTATTAAAAATTCAAATCCAAATGACATGTTTTGAAATTATTGTAGTTTTGTACTGTAGTACACATTTTCGTAATAACATTTTATGTAACTCGCTAGGCCAATATTTGCCTATTTTTAATAGATAAGAATTAAAATGTGATATTCATTTTTATATTGGTTTGGGATAAACCATTTTTTTATTTGGATTAGAATGAAACAAATTGGTTATAATACATTTCTCGGATATGAATTAGAAATATTCTAATGTTTTTTCCCCGATACAAAATAGGTTCATTTCTAATATTTGATTTGGATTATAATTGAACATTGTTTAAGGAATTATATTCGATTCCAATCCCATTCTAAATTGAAAAAATTGAATTCGCACAGGTTTTAATACATCGCTTCTATAACGTACTCAAACTACGAAGTAAAAACCTCCCTAAACTTAGTCACTTTTAAATTGTAGAAAGCCCCAGTGTAAATCAAAACCCTTATCATTGTGTGTCCCTTGTCCTGTGTTCTTATTACCCTCTTCTGCCCCCCCCCCCTCGATGAGCCCTCTCCCCCGGCCCCCTAATAAATACAAATGACTGGAAACAAGCCACATTAACACCCTCTCATCCTCTGTGTAGGAGGGTGGAGGATGTCGCTAGGGGTAGTTCCGTCTCTTCTCTTGAAGCCCTTGTCTCGACTCACCCTTCCTGAAAGTTTGCCGTCACTCGCCCGTAGAGTAATAATCACGTAACTCCTTTCACTTGACTTGAGCGCACTCTCTTGTCCACTGCATTGATTAATGAGCGAATTAATCTGCTTAAGCAAATTAGATGTCATCTTCACACACTTGGAGAACAACTTGAGAACAAGGGGTAGGGGAATAGGGCTCATTTTGGATTGTAAACCATTTTTATCAGTTGTTTGTCACGCTCACTTTTCAACTGGTTTGTTTATGTAAACATGCGTGTGTAAGAACATTGAGTTTTTACATCAATTTTATGAGTTTGATTAAAATAACTGATTATTAAATAACAACAACAAATAAATATGGGACATAGCCAAACATAGGTTGTATTTATATGTACAGTTGAGAGAACAAATATCAGAGTTGTTGTAGTGTTATTGTAGGATGGTTTGAGTTCTATTGTAGTGTATGGTGAGTGTTATTATAGTGCGGGTGGAGTAGGCACTATTATTATAGTGTTGGTGGTGAGTTTTTATACTATAGGTGGAGTGTTACTCTGGTGTTTGGCTATTGTAGTGCAGGTGGAGTATTGAGGAACTATCTGAGAACGAGGCTGAATGTTGTTGGAGTGATTTTGTAGTGTTGTTGGAGTGACGTTGTAGTTTTAATGGAGTATTATTGTAGTGCTGATAGATATTCAAGGCTTTATATGAGAATGGGGCTGGATATTATTTGAGTGCTATACAAATGTTAGTGCAATTTAACTGTATACCCCTACCTATTCACTAACGCTTTAATCAAGCACTGAAGTAATTTCTTAGTCAAATTACCACGCACTTCTCTCAATAATAAAATCTTGCCCCAAAAACTGCATTAACACTGCACTGGCACTCACACCATACTCAGTATTTTTATTGCAGAGCGCATTATGTGTTTAGTTAGTTTTATTCTTTAAAGAGGAAAGATTAAATACATTCACTGACTTAAATAAATATATTACTTATAATTTTTATTTGAGATTGTATTATACTAGAAGAACTATACCTGGAGATATATACTTTGGCTTCATGCTCAAATAACTATTTCCGATTAAAATATTTGAGTAATAACATCTCAATGACTCTGATATTTAAGACTACAATTCCACTAGAAAATTATATCAGAGAAAATCTGGAAATTAGACGCATTCAATTGAATCAGTCATTAATACGTCAATACCAATCGGAAGCGGCATTAGATACGTCAGTAAGAAACATTCATTAGATACGTCAATAGGAAGTGATCATTAGATACGTCAATGAGAAGCCGTAATTAGATACGTCAATATTAAGCAGTCATTAGATACGTCAATACTCATTGGAAGCAGGCATTAGATGCGTATATAAGAAACATTCATTAGATAGTTAATAGGAAGCAGGCAATAGATATGTCAATAAGAATCAGTCATTAGATAGTCAATACTTTATAGGAAGTATACATGAGATATGTTAATAGGAAGCGTCTACTGAAAAATTAATTTAAAAAGCAATAGCTGGACGTATTGAAAAAAAAATTAGGCACTCAAAACCTAAAGTAGGTAGTTGATGGTAGAGATAAGAAAAAGCAGTCATTGGATGTGTGAATACTAACAAGTGTTGGAAACGTCAACATAAATCAGGCATTCAATATCTTAAGATAAAGTAAATCCTGTAACCACCAATAGGATGTAGGCATTCTGTTATGACCATGATTCTCCTGTAGAAAGGGATCTCGATTTTTTTTAAATGCAACCCCTAAATAAAAGATTTGATTTTAAAACAAGGCAGAGGATATAGTGTAATTTCATTACTTCATTTAGTTTAGTAATATCTCCAATATATCTATTATTTTTGGTGCTTTGACCAGATCCTAGTACTGCTGTGCTGTAGTGTGAACAGAAGATCTGACCAGTCCTAGTACTGCTGTGCTGTAGTGTGAATCAGAAGATCTGACCAGCTCCTAGTACTGCTGTGCTGTAGTGTGAACAAAATGATCTGACCAGTTCCTAGTACTGCTGTGCTGTAGTGTGAACAGGAAGATCTGACCAGCTCCTAGTACTGCTGTGCTGTAGTGTGAACAGAAGATCTGACCAGTTCTAGTACTCTTTCTGTAGTGTGACAGAAATTGACCGTTCTGTATGCTGTTGTAGTGTGAACAGAAGATCTGACCAGCTCCTAGTACTGCTGTGTCTGTAGTGTGAAATGAAGATCTGACCAGCTCCTAGTACTGCTGTGCTGTAGTGTGAACAGAAGATCTGACCAGTTCCTAGTACTGCTGTTCTGTAGTGTGAACAGAAGATCTGACCAGTTCCTAGTACTGCTTGCTGTAGTGTGAACAGAATATCTGACCAGTTCCTAGTACTGCTGTTTCGTGTAGTGTGAACAGAAGATCTGACCAGCTCTAGTACTGCTGTGCTGTAGTGTGAACAGAAGATCTGACCAGCTCCTAGTACTGCTGTTCTGTAGTGTGAACAGAATATCTGACCAGTTCCTAGTACTGCTATGCTGTAGTGTGAACAGAATATCTGACCAGTTCCTAGTACTGCTGTTCTGTAGTGTGAACAGAAGATCTGACCAGCTCCTAGTACTGCTGTGCTGTAGTGTGAACAGAAGATCTGACCAGTTCCTAGTACTGCTGTTCTGTAGTGTGAACAGAAGATCTGACCAGTTCCTAGTACTGCTATGCTGTAGTGTGAACAGAATATCTGACCAGTTCCTAGTACTGCTGTTCTGTAGTGTGAACAGAAGATCTGACCAGCTCCTAGTACTGCTGTTCTGTAGTGTGAACAGAAGATCTGACCAGTTCCTAGTACTGCTGTGCTGTAGTGTGAACAGAAGATCTGACCAGTCCTAGTACTGCTGTTCTGTAGTGTGAACAGAAGATCTGACAGTTCCTAGTACTGCTGCTCTGTAGTGTGAACAGAAGATTGACCAGTTCCTAGTACTGCTGTGCTGTAGTGTAAATACAAGATCCGACCAGCTCCTAAGCCAAGTTGATGGCACTACCACAGCTAAGGGGTCCAGGTTTGATTATTGGAATGGGTTGATGGTAACAATAATGTTGTCTTTGTCACAGGAATGAAATTAGGAGGAATATGTATATTCTAGAAACAAGTAAGTTTGTAAATTTTGTAGTGATATAATTTATGTAAGAAATACTATAATTTTCGGAGCTGAAGGAGTCATAGGACAGGGTGCATTGGAGGTCTAAGATCACTGACAAAGTAATAAACCCGTCGTAAGACAGAACACCTAATAATAAAATAATAATAACATGTATTGTGTAATTTATATAATATGACATCTACAATTCAAATTCAATAAAGACAATTAAAACAAGATAACAAGTACTTTATTCCAATAAGATTGGGGACAGTGTGACCCACTAGACAATTATATTATTAGTATAATTTTATTAGCACCGCGTCTTATACCTTGTGTATATACACTTACGCTAATGGTAATGGTAGGGTGATTGGAGGTTAAATGGAGGACCTACAGTTTAACGTGAACCGAACCCGGTGGAGGCCTGGCAATTCCTCAATTCACAAGTTGTGATTAATACACATCTTGTCAGAGTGTGAATAAGGGTTGATAATCAGATAAATGTGCCGGGACCGCACTGTCAATTGATGTTGCCGGGAAACGCCCAAGCGTCGAGGAACATTTCCCCAGCGTACCATTTTGGCACCGCGAGCATTTTCACGTCTTGATCAAAGGGGGGCACACGTCAAAGAAAATAAATATAATTGTCTCTGCTCGCCACACCTTCTGACAGCCCTAGTGAGAAAGTGGATTAATTTTACAACTCTACCCCCCTCCACCCCTTAAATCTCTGATGTAGTCCAAATTCAAGGCAGTTCTGTTGCTATATAAAGGATTCCCTGTGGCTCGCATTTTTGTATTCCATTGTATTAATTCACCGGAGGAAGAACAATGACGTAAAACTTCAGCACCGAGGACTACTGGTGGCCACGATGTGTCAGGCGTCGGTCTCACCACTACGTCACAGAGGAAGCCTCTCCTGAGACTTTAAATATCTGTAACTTCCGTTTAGAATCTACATTAGATAAATACATTTTTAAATATTTAATAAAGATATATACTTCTGACAATGGGCCATTAATTAACATTTATTGAAAGTATAACAACTGAATTTCCCAATAATATATGGTTAGACTTGTGGGGAAACGAACTCCAAAACTTTAACTTTGAGGTAACTACAATAATAACTCTTACACAAGGTGTCATATTATATTAGGCCTATTGATAAGTCAATTCTAGGGCGAATAAATATTTAACTATTTTTATATGATTATATTGTTTGTGCAACATAAAATGGAAATTGTGATTGAATACAATTTATATAGTTTCATCACTTGTTTGCAGAAAATCTCAATTTATTGAGTTAATTGAATACTCAAATAAATTACCACACGAACCACTTGACATGTAGTGAGTCCACAGACCGCTATTCTAATGTAATCCAGAGCGCACGGTTAATTTGACCACATGGTCCGATTTGCGCTTGCGCTTACTAAATTCAACCACGGGACTCACGCCGAAAACCTACACGCTGAGACAGAGTTTCAAGCTATCCGTGACTGAATCGATTTCAGTGTCTGATTTAATACAAGTTCATAATTTGGAACACATGCCAGACAAAATTAACAACAAGCACTGTGTGAACATAATTATGTGGTGTCTTGAAAGAACAGTCTTTTATAGGCATACAATTGTGACATTTATATTATTATTTGCGAATAAAATAGCTAAGCCAAAGACAAGTATTACTCAGTGAAATTTGAAAAAAAAAAAATTAGAAACTGACCCAACGTGAAAACATTATTATTATATTAGCACCGCGTCTTAATACCCGTTTGGGTTATACGCATTTACGCTAATGTGCAATGGAAGGGGTGATTGTGAGATGAAATGGAGGACTTATAGTTTAGCGTGGAATCCGAACCACGGTGGAGGCTTGGCATTCCATACATTCACAAGTTGTGATTAATACACATCTTTACAGAGGTGGTGAAGGAAGGGTTTGGTATTTAGATAAATCTGTGCCGAGATTGAGGATTGAACCTTGGACCATCAACACAGAAGTCTGACACTTACCCCTAACCACCAGGTCACCATATGTGTAAACAATGTAGTCCACGATACTCTACTTGACGATGTGATCATAATATTACCTCCATTTCATATAAAACTTGGTTTAGGATAATTATAGTAAATTTATTGAAACCATTGATCCCTATTTTTACTTTCTCGCTATCTGAGGGTAGAGAAGGTATTGTGATCATAAAAAAAAAATTGACATCGAGATTTTGATGAATCTCGACGTTTCATGACCCTCCGAATTCGAAAAAGTGCTTTTGGAATCTCCGTCTGTCTGTCTGTCTGTCTGTCTGTACCTCCAACTATAGCCTAAACTGTTTTACCGATAGGACTAAAACTTGGTATTTAGGGTTTTCATAGGGTTGCCCCAAGTGATTTTTGGAATTATATATCCAACCCTAAAATTAAGGGTAGTTTACTGAAGGGCAAGAAGAGAAAAAGTCGATTTTGTTTAAATTTTATTTCTAAATATTACAAACAAAATGGCTACCCTCAATATTTAGGCAAAATGACTTTAAGGCTCCGTTGATGCGTACATTCTCATTTTTAATCACATCTACGAAACTATTTGAGAAGAAATTACTTATCATTGCAATTTGTAGATATATTTAAAGACAATATTTATAAGAACATATTTTTATAAAATCAACAACTTCAAATCTATATGCAAATATATATATTTTTAACTTTTCGAACACTTAAGGTAATTTTTTGCGGCCGTAAAAAAAATTTCTAACCCGAAATGTTGATGGATAATAAAAGTGAGTTTTGCAATCCGTCCATCTGTGTGTCTTTTAAACACCAAAATAAAGAGTAGTTTAATAAAAAGCGAAAAGAGAAAAAATTGATCTGTTAAATGCAGCTCTAACGATTTTGATTAAAATACGTATCTAGGCGTTGATTAAAATTATAGATTAGATGGCTATGTTCATTTTCCCATGAAAATTAATTTTAGGGTACTTTACAAAAGCGAAATTTCCGTATCTCTTCAGCTATTTGAGATAGACCTACTAAATAACTTATCATTGCTAAATAGTAGTTTTATTGAAAATAAAAAACTTTATATATATTCTTTTAGAACCAACAGTTTCTGAGATATTGAAAAATATATTAATACTATTTTATGAGCTTTAGCTGTAAAGAAGTACTACTTAAGCTTTAACGCAATAATTCTGTAATGCCATAGAGTAACTAAATATAAGTAGGTCTCAAAAAGTTTGTTAATTTTCTTTTAACATCTTAGGAAAAATGTTTGTACAAAAATAATCTATCGCCTTCATTTTAGACTCAATAGTCAAAATTTACATTTTTTTATTGGTCAAAATTTATAAATGAGGTGTTGAATAGCAATGCGATGACTTGAAGTTGTGCAACACCTAATAAAGTGTTAAAATTTTAACCGGAAGTCGATATTTTAATACGAAGTGTTGACCCTTGTGGACCCAAAATCTATATTTTTTATTGGTCCAAAAAACAAATGAGGACATTTCTTCTTTAAAAATTTGAATTATAAAATTTAAAACCGGGTTAAAAATATTTTACGTAAGTATAGTGCAATTTATGCTTGGGTTTGCTAGAGTATATTTTTTGTTTCACAATTAATACGAGTTTTGAGTTAATATCTTTTTTTTTAAACAATAGATCGAGAAAGTCCGTGCGGAGTTCCGTACCATTTATTTTAATATCTTCAGTGGAAATCCCCCCCTATTGGGTGTGGCAAAGATAAAAAATGGGATTTTGCTGCCAAACTAAAGAGAACTTGTCTCAAATATCTTGATTTTACTGTAAATGAAATTTAACTCCCAATTTGGATTCACTTAAGGCTGTAGATATCCATTTCTTGAGAAATAATAAAATAAACAACTACCAGTAAAACGTGGGAAAACACCTTGAGCTATATGACGAGCTATGTGAAGAAATGGGGTGCAATATGTCAATAAAGATTAACTTTTTTCCACTCACATGTCATTTTCTTTCCACATTAACTTGAAAGAACAAGTGATTAGCTTGGATAGCATTTTAACATAATACATTAAATAATGGAAAAATGCTTCTAAGAGAAGTGAAGTTTAAACATAATGTAGCTTACTGCTGGAGCATTATCAGGGATGTAGGATGTGGTCCGAAACAACAAATGGAAATCATCGGATATATATATATAAAAGAATTATGTGGTTTCCAAAATTTTTCTTTTGTTTTAAATTTGAAGAATAATTATGATCTTTTGAATATTTTTTTATCCTAATGTGATAAAAATATTCTGAATAATATGTAAAAGTTATGAAATCAATCCAACAAGATTCTGTACCATAAGGAAAGCATTTAAGCAAAAATCATTTTATTTGTATTATTTGATGAGTAAATGTTTAATACTTTAATGTTAGATACTTTTGTTTTACACCTGTAAATATATTTCGTATTATACTTCATTATTAACCTTGGATAGGGGTAGATTTAGAGATATTTTTGGTATTTCATGTAACGATTGTAAAACTATTTATTAAACTACCCTCGGTACATCTGTCAGGATTTGAACAGCCCTCTCGTCTGCTGCAAAACAGGCAATATAAATTTGCGTTTGCACAAATGGTTAGACTAATATGTAAACTGTTATAAATATTCTTCTTTACTTATCAAATCTGCTTGTTACCAGAACTTCTGTGTCAGAGTCAGGATACTACCATTATATCAACCCGCTTGTTACCAAACTTTCTGTGTCAGAGTCAGGAGAACTACCATTATATCAACCTTGGCTTGTTACCAAGAAATATACTGGGCTCAGAGTCAGGAGGAACTACCATTATATCAATCTGTTGTTACCAAGAACTATTACTGGTCAGAGTCAGGAGAAACTACCATTATATCAACCTGCTTGTTACCAATAACTATTCCTGTGTCAGAGTCAGGAGAACTACCATTAATATCAACCTGCTTGTTACAAGAACTTTATGGCTCAGAGTCAGGAGAACTACCATTATATCAACCCTGCTTGTTACCAAGAACATATACTGGCTCAGAGTCAGAGAATACCATTATATCAACCCTGCTTGTTACCAATAACTTATTCCTGTGTCAGAGTCAGGAGATACTACCATTATATCAACCCTGCTTGTTACCAATAACTTATTCCTGTGTCAGAGTCAGGAGAACTACCATTATATCAACCCTGCTTGTTACCAAGAACATATTACTGGCTCAGAGTCAGGAGAACTACCATTATATCAACCCTGCTTGTTACCAAGAACTATTACTGGTCAGAGTCAGGAGAACTACCATTATATCAATCCTGCTTGTTACCAAGAACTATTACTGGCTCAGAGTCAGGAGAACTACCATTATATCAACCCTGCTTGTTACCAATAACTTATTACTGGCTCAGAGTCAGGAGAACTACCATTATATCTAACCCTGCTTGTTACCAAGAACATATTACTGGCTCAGAGTCAGGAGAACTACCATTATATCAACCCTGCTTGTTATCAAGAACATATTACTGGCTCAGAGTCAGGAGTAACTACCATTATATCAACCCTGCTTGTTACCAAGAACATATTACTGGCTCAGAGTCAGGAGAACTACCATTATATCAACCCTGCTTGTTATCAATAGCTTCTTCCTGTGTCAGAGTCAGGAATACCACCATTACAAAAACAGCCCTGCTTGTTACCAATAGCCTTGGTTAAAGTCAGGAGATCTACTACCACATAAATCCTGCCATTATCAAATGCTTTCTGGTTCAGAAGGAGAGTGTCTACACTTATCCTGTAGGTAAGTTACGATCTGCTACTGTTCTCTCCCACCTACTATAAGTTTTAAACTAGTTTCACCTCAAACAAACTAGAGGAGCAAAGATGAACGAAGCTATTAAAAGTTTGTTCAACAGATGATGTGAATATGATGAGCTGCCTCCTTTCGTTGCCATGGTTTCCTGATTGAACGGTGGGATGAAGTGTCATTGCTACTTTTCAAGATGACGATCGAAAAGTGTTCAACCTGCAGGGTCAGAGGAGTGGACAGTTTTTCTAACCTTGACTTTAACAACCGTAGTTATATTCACTTCCGATGAACCGGGGCTAGTTTTTGAAGAGTTTAGTCTTTCCCTGGTGGTTTCGTGGTTTAAGGTGTCAGACTTAAAACTTTCAAGAGGTATCCCTTTATGGAGAGGTTCGTTTTCGAGTCCTGGCCAGGTGCACTCATTATTCCTTTCACCCCGCAAATGTAATATATTAATATGGTCTATTCATCCTTCCCACCCCGTTGTGTGTTCATATATTCAAGAAACAATCACAGATTTTAGTACTACCCCTAATGGTGTGGTTGGTATTACTATACCCTTGTGTTAGACATAGCACAATAAAATAAAACAATAACCTATGTACACTTGGATTAACTATAAAACTAGTCTTCTATTGCTTTCCGGTAAAGGGTAGTAAGAACTTTAATTATGGTCATTTGTATTTTTTTTTTTCCTAAATGGTTTCTCACTCTCTTTTATAAAAGTAATTTGTGTATATTTCTTCATAATTATAACTCGCTGATTACTACCTCATTAGTGTGGTTAAATACTTAAAAAAGTTTATAAATAAAAATAGTTTTTGGTGACCACCCTCTTGTTCTAATACTCAGCACCACTGGATACTGATCTGGGAGGTCCAGGGTTTGATTCCTGGCGGTACAATATGTAATTTTTCTGAAAAAGGAACTGTTCCTATGGTCACAATAATATTGTTAATTAGGCTTAAGTTAGATGATCCACATACTCATAATCAATATAATCACGAGATATAATTGTGGGTATGACGTGTGTACAAACTCCACCCTGGGTAACGTTCTGTTCCCACAGAGGGGCTGAAAGTCTTCATACACGACGACTGAAATAGATACTGTATCTCTAACCGTCAATTAATATGACTTACGCTAGAGAAGGAAAGAGTTTCTGCTGTCTTGAGTCTATATACTTATTTAAAAGTATTATGTTTCACGACTCATTCAGACTAATTAGATCTAATTCGTTCATGGATAGTATTGATCTACAGATATATGTCCAATGGGGGTGTGATTGATTTTGGCGTTTTTGTATATAAGCACATATTTTTTGTCACAACCACTATATCCCCTGAAGGTTAAGGAGTTATCCTTCTTCTCAACCTCTTAAACCATGGTGACAATATTTAAATATAGGTGTGACCTAATTGTAATAAGATGGACCAAAATATGTATTAAATATCACATGGGAAACTATTTTACCAATTAATTCGTCCCTGGGAGATTCAAATATAACATCAGACTTAATACAAGATGACTCAGAAAATAGAACATTGTATGGTTATAATTAAATACGGATTTCGGAAAGGTTATAGACCTACTACACACGGCTGTTCACGATAGTTGGAAATTAGACCCATGTAAGAAAGGCTGTTGGATAATTATTAGCAGGTAGGAAAACAAAGTATATTATGTTACCGTGTATTTGTGTGTACATACAACAAAATTTTTTAAATAATAAAATATGTAGTTTTTAAAATAAAAATGTATTTAAATAAAACTTTTCTCATATTTTTTTTAACTTTTTCGCAGACCAACTCGTGGAGAAAATTTTGTGATTGTCAAAAAAAAAAATTGAATTCAAGATTTTGATGGATATTGAAGTTGCATTGACAAGTAAACCCAAAAATGTGTTTTTTGCTATACCATCCTTATGTCTGTATCTTGGTCTAGAGCCGAAACCTATTCACCGATCAAGCCAAAACTTGGTATCTAGGATTTCAGAAGGTTATCTGGTGGAATTTTTGGAGGTATATCAAACCCTTTTTATATATAACCTATTTTACTCAAGGGCAAAAAGAGAAAATTGATATTCTTGTAACCTGGTTCTACAATTTTTATTACATTTGGTATCGAGCCACTGTTTTACATTAAAAAAAATAAATGGTACGGCGCACCGCACAGACTTTCTCTCTCTTTCTATAAACTCGTAAGATTTCTGAACGGAATAATGTACATTGTATCATCACCACTCCACATAAGAACATGCATAAAATAATATACAATGATATAGAATCAATGAGAAAAGAGGCGCATCTTTGTCCACCTAAGAGCATTTCAAACAATTTAATGTATTCCACAAGGGTCAACACTTCGTACTAAAATTTCGATTTCTGGTTAAAATTTTAAAATTTTATAAGGTGTTGCAGATCTTCAAGTCATCGCATTGATATTTAATTATTCATTTATACATTTTTACCAATAAAAAATGTAAATATTGACTATTGAGTCTAAAATGGAGATAGATCATTGCTGTGCAAACATTTCTCCTAAGAGCTTTAAGGAAAAATAACATACTTTTATTAGATATTTACTTATATTTAATTACTCTATGGCATTGGAGAGTTATTGCGTTAAGACTTAAGTAGTATATATTTAGAACTAAAGCTCACAAAATTGTATTAATATATTTGCAAATATCTCAGAAACTGTTGCTTTAATAAAAATATATGTCAACAAAATTTTTTTTATTTTTAATAGTCCTACAATTTTGCAATGATAAGTTGTTTAGTTTCTCAAATAGTTTTGGAGATACGGAAATTAACGCTTCTGTAAGGTACCCTAAAAATCATTTTCATAGGAAAATGAAAATAGCCAGTTTATTTATAATCTTAAACAACGCCTAGATACGAATTTTAATCAAAATCTTTTAAGCAGATTTTGAGAAAACCAAATTTTTCTCTTTTCGCCCTTCATTAAACTACCATTAATTTTAAGTTTTTATAGACACACAGACAGACGGCATTGCAAAGACTATTTTTTAGGGTTGTGAGGGTCATGAGACGTCGACATCCATCAACATTTCAGGTTAGTTTTTTTTACGATCGCAATACTTAAGCTTTAATGTTCAAAAAGTTAAAAAAATATATATAATTGCGTATAGATTGAATATTATTGATTTTATAAAAATATGTTTCAGATAAAATATTTGTATTATAAATATATATTTTTATTTATTTTTTTATTTATTTAGCACCGCGTCTTACTACCCGTTCGGGTTATACGCTTAAGTACTAATTACACTAATTGATTAGGAATTGGGAAGGTTGAATTTAGAGGAAGTGAACCCGCATTTGCGTGGAGGGAGAGTGGAAAACCATTTAGGAAAAACCACCCCCAGTTCACCCGACCGAGATTCGAACCTCGATCTCCCCATCCTCGGCGGTCTGGCTCAACACGATATAAATATATATAAATCTTTGTAATGCTAAGTAATTTCATATCTCAAATAGTTTCGTAGCTATTATAAAAAATATTAATTTACGCATCAGACCGGAGCACTTAAAGCCATTTTGCCGAAATATTGAGAGTAGCCATTTTTTTTAGAATATTTATTAATGTTCATAAATGAAATTTAATCAAAATCGTTAGAGCCGATTTTGAGAAAATCGACTTTATCGCTTTTTTCCTTTCAGTAAACTACCCTTAATTTTAGGGGTAGATATCCAATTCCAAAAACCCCTCGGGGCAACCCTATGAAAACCCTAGATATCAAGTTTTAGCTCAATCGGTAAAATAGTTTAGGCTGTAGTTGGAGGTACAGACAGACAGACAAACAGATAGACAGACAGACGGAAATTCAAAAACCACTTTTTCGGATTCAGGGAGTCATGAAACGTCAAAATTCATCAAAATCTCTAGTTCGATTTTTTTGACGATCACCATAATTTCTCTACCTGTAAGATAGAGAGAAAGTAATAAAACTCTCAGTTTTCCATGAATTGACTTTGAGGGTAGCTTACATAAACGGAAATGACCAATTTTAATCATATCTCCTTAACTATTTGAGATATGGAATAACTTATCAATACATAGTTGTAGCACTATTTAATATAAAGTCTTTTCTTTGAAATATATTAGCCACACCTTTATAAGTGAATACAAGCAATCACTGAATCACCACAATATGTCAAACATTAAAAAAAATATAATTTTAAAAATAACCAAAATGAGGAGTTTTCTTACTTACGCTATATAATATATTCATCCTATATATTATTTATGTTGTCAACATCCCTTTTTCTCAACTAATACAAAAGCCTACAGCGATGAATAAGGTTTCAGTGGTTAGGATTTTTTACCAACTTTTGTCATATAATACTCAGTTTACCATTTTAGAAAACATTTTAATTAGTGGATTTGTTTTATAATATAATACTTACGTAAAGTAGTTAAAAATCTATAGAAAGAGTTGATTGAAAAATTTTGTTAAGTTGGTAGATATAAAACAAAATTTTAGATCAAAAGTATAATTATGTTAAATTTATAGTGCTAACATATTGCCAAAATAGTGAACATAACACATTTAATAAATGGTACGGCGCACCGCACAGACTTTCTCTCTCTTTCTATAAACTCGTAAGATTTCTGAACGGAATAATGTACATTGTATCATCACCACTCCACATAAGAACACGCATAAAATAATATACAATGATATAGAATCAATGAGAAAAGAGGCGCATCTTTGTCCACCTAAGAGAATTTCAAACAGTTTAATGTATTCCACAAGGGTCAACACTTCGTATTTAAATTTCGATTTTTGGTTAAAATCTTAACATTTTATAAGGTGTTGCAGATCTTCAAGTCATCGTATTGATATTTAATTATTCATTTATACATTTTGACCTATACAAAATTTAAATATTGACTATTGAGTCTAAAATGGAGATAGATTATTGCTGTGCAAACATTTCTCCTAAGAGCTTTAAGGAAAAAGAAGATACTTTTTTTAGATACTTATATTTAATTACTCTATGGCATTGGAGAATTATTGCGTTTAGACTTAAGTAGTATATGTTTACAACTAAAGCTCACAAAATTGTATTAATATATTTGCAAATATCTCAGAAACTGTTACTTTTATAAAAATATATGTCAAATAAAAGTGTTTTATTTCTAATAGTCCTACAATTTTGCAATGATAAGTTGTTTAGTTTCTCAAATAGTTTTGGAGATACGGAAATTAACGCTTCTGTAAAGTACCCTAAAAATAATTTTCATAGGAAAATGAAAATAGCCAGTTTATTTATAATCTTAATCAACGCCTAGATACGAATGTTAATCAAAATCGTTTGAGCAGATCTTGAGAAAACAAAATTTTTCTCTTTTCGCCCTTCAGTAAACTACCCTTAATTTTAAGTTTTTATAGACACACAAACAGACGGCATTGCAAAGACTATAAAAAGACTATAAAAATCGTTAGAGCCGATTTTGAGAAAATCGACTTTTCTCTTTTTTCCCTTCAGTAAACTACCATTAATTTTAGGGGTGAATATCCAATTCCAAAAATCCCTCGTGGCAACCCTATGAAAACCCTAGATATCAAGTTTCAGCTCAATCGGTAAAATAGTTTAGGTTATAGTTGGAGTTACAGACAGACAGACAGACGGAAATTCAAAAACCACTTTTTCGGATTCAGGGAGTCATGAAACGTCAAAATTCATCAAAATCTCGAGTTCGATTTTTTTGACGATCACCATACTTTCTCTACCTGTAAGATAGAGAGAAAGTAATACAAATAATTTATCATAAATTTAGCAGTTTACCGGGTGATGATAAGTCTAAAATACATTAAACACGTTAAAAATGTTTCAAGCCTTACAAATAACAAAAGAGGCTAAAAATACTATGTTTAGTTCATGTGAGTTCATATTTCAAATTATAAAAAAATTTAGGTGAAAAGTTAACCTTTGCAAAAAGATTAGGATTAACTGGGGAGTATTAATATACAACGACTTTAGAAAATTAATATTTGATTAAACTATGCCAAAGTGTAGATAAGTAATAGAATTTACAAGTATAAATGTTGACAAGTACAAAATTTAATTTATAGGTTAACCAGTTTGCAAAGAATATATTTGATGTGGAGAATTTTTAATATTCTAAGTCTTATCTGATATTTTTTGTCCCGTTACTTCTTTTTGCATTTCCAGCATTAAACTCAGTTTAGTAATAATATCAAAATTTAAAATATAATTAATTTATAAAGTAACACTCATTTTAAGACTAGTATTAAAATCTAAAAAAAAAATTTGAGGTATAGTTACATAACATCTGAATATTAAATATAGTCCTAAATTTATAAAACCATTTTGGCTGTAGTATCAGGGACAAACAGATAGACAGAGATATATATTTGTAAGAACTACTTTTTTTGTTTGGGGACACATAAGGCGTCAAGAGCCATAGTAGAAAACGTTTACGATTCAAATACTTTATTTATATGAAACGGTAAAAAGTTACAATGCTATGTGACCTGACAGCAAATTCAGTCACCACAATTCTAAGAATATAGCAGAAAGAAGTAAAACCGTAAAAAAACAAGCCTAATACATTTTTTGGTTAACTTTATTTGTTTAATTGGATGTAAAAAATGAATTATCTCAATTCTCAATCTATTGACTCATTTTTCCTTAGCCCCAACATTATTTCAAAACTCGGGTCAGCTATTGTCCTATCTTGCGCATGCGCTAGCGTATGTCCCCATACAAACACTCGCTACTGTATCAGGTCTCGCGCGCGCGTTAAGAGGGACCATCAGTCGTACGTGGTCTTCGGCCGTGATCGGGTCGCGTCTTCTGTTTCGTGCCGCCGCCGCCGCTCGCGCCGTCGACGCAGGAAAAACCGACAAGTGAAGTGCGACGCTCCGTTTAGCTAAACACGTCATTCTAGAGAGGTCAATCGAGCGTTTCGTTTAGTAGGTGACACTTTTTAAGAAGGGCAAACAAATATTGATACGACAATAAACGTTTGATTTAATAAAGTTGAACTTAAATTACAAGGTAAGATACCCACAATTATGAGTGTTGTTTACAATATAAATATCTTAATTTTTATTAAAAAATATTGTACAAATCTAATTATATCTATCCAACGGTAAATAATTTTAATTACTTCCTTATTTCCTCGTTGACAGTTCCCTTTAACGTTACCCCAGGAAAAATCAATCCATAGCTTGTTTATGAACACCCCACACCCCTCATCCCTACTTGTTTTAAGTGCAAACAAAACAATCCCTCAAGAATGGCGGAAAGTGTGTAGAGGGAAGGGGAGGGATGGGGCCGCTATGTACCAACCAACAACTTCAAAAACAAGCGTCTAAGAACAAGAAGGAATATATACCAAGAACAACAAATCGCTCACAGCCCCCCCGGACGAGAGGAAAGGGTGGTTTAAAGGGGGTGCATAATACTCGCACTTAAACATTTCAAAAGAAAAAAGTTGGTGGGGAATTTGACAAGGATGATCAGAGTACAGTCTGCATATTCAAAAACTAGAACTAACGTAATATATTTATATTATTTTTAAGTATCAAAAATGAGACATATGTATAATAGATGATATATTTTTATTTTAGCACCAGTCTTACTACGTGTTCTGGTTTCACGAGATGTAATAATTACACCAATGAGTTAGCGATGAGAAGATTGTATTTAGACAAAATGTACCCACATTTGTGTGATGGGAGATTGTAAAACCATTAAGGAAAAAATACCCCTCCCAGGATCATGACTCCAATCACCCCGAAGCCAGCAGTCCAGTCCAGTGTTTGAGTGAAACCTTAGGTAGTTCGACTCCCAAATGGGTCTTTTATGAATAATTCCTTTACTTATATCTGAACTTGCCTAAAGCGTCTGTAAAACTATGAACCTATTATAGTAATACTTGAGTGAAAGAATAGTTAGTTATTAATAAAAGTCAGTTTGAATTGGAATAATATCCTAATGATATTACAAACAATGTACTGTGTATACGGTCACTTATGACATCTAATAACTGAAAAAGATGTAATCAACCCTCAAGGAATGGATCCAGCCTTAATAATTGGCTAATAGAATGGTTTGAAAAATGTCACTTGTACATGGGAATCGAACCCGGTACCTTTGGCTTATGCCGGAATCACGATCAACTTAACTTTAACTTAATGTAACGTTCACTTAGATTAAGAAAACAGATGTGTGATTATGTTCACGCCAAACATCTGTATTCTAGAGTACCTATGTGTTTTGATCTGTGATGTGAATGTTTACATTTTTCAATCGAATATAATATATATATATATATATATATATATATATACTAAACTTTTTTTGATAAATTTAACTTTCCTATTTTAGATTAATTATATTGTTTCAATGTCTGATAACTAGAACTTAAGATAATGCTTAAACCTTGGTCATAAAACTAACAAATTAACTACTAAATAGCCCTGTAGACGTCATTCGCATAAAGATCGGCTGGCTAATCACGTGATACCCTTCATGTAACGTTCACTTAACGTGAAAGACCTCCCAGGACATCTATTAGGTTAAGTTAACTTCAAGTGAATGATAAGTTAACTGCATCGTGATCGCTTCCATTTAAAAACATGAGAAGAACCTATTTAAGTATTAAGTTACGTTAAGTTAACCTTAAGTTGAACGTTAAGTTGATCGTGATCCCGCATTAACGTGTTAATTCTCTGCCACTGAGCTATCCAGGGATGATCCCATACTTGGGGTAACTATTCACTCATATTTTAAGGACAGAGTCTGTGATGGACGTGTGGATATCATGAGCTACTAAGAGCTATCTTTTATAACACGACCACCCGCGACTCGGTATTGGCTCTCTGTTGTCAATAGTACAAATACATTGTACTGTACATTCCAAGCGAATCGATATAGAAAAAAGCAACAATATATAATTAAGTATATAAGATCGATTATAACTGAGCCACGGCTCACTTCCGTAATAATGATGTCATATCGCAAGCTTAACCATTATACTTTGTATCGCACTTTCTTTCGTTTTATTGCTAACTGCTAATGTTAATAGCTGCATGGTAATAGCATTTTCACCTGGTTCGGTGGCCGCATGGTCTTACGACCAACTCTCGCAATAGACTGGGCTGCAAATGACGAGGATATTGAGGTTCGAATCTAGGTCGGATCTAACGAGAGTTGTATTTCCTAAAGGTTTTTCTACGCTTTCTCCACGTAAACTTGGGTACACTTCAAATAATTAAACCCTTCTTATGTTTAACAAATTAGTGTAATTATTACATATGTGTACATAACCGAATTCCAGTTAGAAGCGGTTTAAAAAATGTATCTTTGTCACATGAAGTCAAATGTCCCACAATCCATTATTATTATTATTTTTACTGAACTGCTTTGGTGGCCGCATGTCTAAGGTGCTACTATCGCAGTAGATTAGACTGTTGATGATGGGGAGATTGAGGTTCGAATCTAGGTCGGGTGTACTAAGGGTGGTTTTCCACAAAATGGTTTTCCACATTCCCTTTACGCAAATGCGGGTACACTTCCTCTAACTATAACCAATATAACCTTCCTTATCCCTAAAGACCATTAAAGTCATCTAGCACATAAGCGAATAATCCGAAAGGGAAGTAAGACGCACTGTAAAAAAATATGTACACTCCGTTTCAATTGTAACGGTAGCTGTGTCATCAGATTTAGTACACTATGGTCCTATCATAATAAGGCACCATAATAAGGAGATAAATAAAGCGAATTCTATTGTAGCCTTTCAGGTTAAACAGAGTGTAGACCTATTTAGGTAGTTTTTATCTATTTTTTAAATATCAATCCATAGGTTCTACTTTGAGTGGTTTAATTTTTTCTAGACTCGCTATTAAACCTTGAGTGATTGGTCTAATATCGGAACCCAAGAAGAAGAGAAATGATAGGAACCAGACTGTTCTTTATCAAGTTATTGTTTCTCTAAGTGAAAGATTAAAATGCTATTAAGTTCCGTGGTAACTTTTCTATAAATTTAAGGGATTATATCTCAAAGCTGAACTCTTAGTTAAAACAAATTTTGGAGAGAGAGGATGCAAATATCCTAACTCTTGAACTATCTCATTGTAATCATTGGCTTATTTAATCATTTGATATAATACAAGCTGATAACATTTAATTTTTACATAAAAACACAATTTGAATTGATTACTTTAAGTTCAATTTGAAATATTGTTAATTATTGCACTGAGTGTTACATTCTAATCGGGATGGCCAGATTTGTACATTAAAAGGAAAATGGAAGGGGATATTAGTACTTTATTTAAAATTTATCAAAATTGACTTGGCCTTGGTTGGAGAGAAAAATTATTTGAGATAAATCATATCCAGTAGGGTTCCTTCCATCTGATGAATGATTCTACACTTACTTAAACCGTAGATAGACAATGCGAGGCTTTCTTCTTAGTCTACGTGATCACCTATTCGGGTAGGATATATGTAAAAATGTTTATCCTAGCACTACGTCTTACTAACCATTCGGGTATATGTAAATGTACTATTTACGAAAATCTGTGCAAGGTTGAATTTATAGGAAGAGTATCTGCATTTTCGTGTAGGGAGAGTGGAAAACCATTTAGGAAAACACTCCCTCAATACACCTGAACAGGAAGAGGAAAAACTCCCTCAATAACTGACAGGAGAGGAAAAAACCCCTCAATACACCTGAACAGGAAGAGGACAAAACTCCCTACAATACACCTGAACAGGAAGAGGACAAAACTCCCTCAATACACCTGAACAGGAAGAGGACAAAACCCCTCAATACACCTGAACAGGAAGAGGACAAAACTCCCTCAATACACCTGAACAGGAAGAGAACAAAACCCCCTCAAACTGAAGAAGGACAAACTCCTCATACACCTGAACAGGAAGAGGACAAAACCCCTCAATACATCTGAACAGGAAGAGGACAAAACTCCCTCAATACATCTGAACAGGAAGAGAAAAAACCCCATAATACACCTGAACAGGAAGAGGACAAAACTCCTCAATACACCTGAACAGGAAGAGGACAAAAACCCCTCAATACACCTGAACAGGAAGAGGACAAAACTCCCTCAATACACCTGAACAGGAAGAGGACAAAACTCCCTCAATACACCCGAACAGGAAGAGAACAAAACTCCCTCAATACACCTGAACAGGAAGAGGACAAAACCCCATCAAATACACCTGAACAGGAAGAGGACAAAACTCCCTCAATACATCCTGAACAGGAAGAGAACAAAACCCATAATACACCTGAACAGGAAGAGGACAAAATTCCCTCAATACACCTGAACAGGAAGAGGACAAAACCCTCAATACATCTGAACAGGAAGAGGACAAAACTCCCTCAATACACCTGAACAGGAGAGGACAAAACCCCTCAATACACCTGAACAGGAAGAGGACAAAACTCCCTCAATACACCTGAACAGGAAGAGGACAAAACTCCCTCAATACATCTGAACAGGAAGAGACAAAACCCATAAATACACCTGAACAGGAAGAGGACAAAACCCCATAAATACACCTGAACAGGAAGAGGACAAAACCCCTAAATACACCTGAACAGGAAGAGGACAAAACCCCTCAATACACCTGAACAGGAAGAGGACAAAACCCCTCAATACACCTGAACAGGAAGAGGACAAAACCCCTCAATACATCTGAACAGGAAGAGGACAAAACTCCCTCAATACACCTGAACAGGAAGAGGACAAAACCCCTAATACACCTGAACAGGAAGAGGACAAAACTCCCTCAATACATCTGAACAGGAAGAGACAAAACCCCCTAATACACCTGAACAGGAAGAGGACAAAACCCCTAAATACACCTGAACAGGAAGAGGACAAAACCCCTCAATACATCTGAACAGGAAAGGACAAAACTCCCTCAATACACTGAACATGGAAGAGGACAAAACTCCCTCAATACACTGAACAGGAAGAGAACAAAACCCCTCAATACATCTGAACATGAAGAGGACAAAACTCCCTCAATACACCTGAACAGGAAGAGGACAAAGCCATGTTTGTTTTCCCTTCAGTTTTACTATTTATCCGAGCTATAGTTGTGTAGGAATGAGGAAGGTGGAATGCAGAGGAAAATCATCCGAGTTTCCGTAGAGGACGAATTAGAAACAACTTATAAAAGAAAACCTGCAGTACACCCGACCTGGATTAGAACCCTTACCTCTCCTTGGCCGGAAAACTGGAATAGTTGTACGTGACATATAGTCCTCATTCCCACCGATGCGGGTAAAAACCAAATATGTATATTTTTTATCAACTCGTTTTACTACTCGTCCGGGTTATACGCTTATGTATTAATAACGTTAGTAGTTTTAAGAATTTGGAAGGTTATATTTAGAGGAAGTGTACCCACGTTTGCGTGGACAGAGAGAGACAGAAAGAGAGTGGAAAACAATTATGGGAAAACCACCTTTATTACACCCGACCGAGACTCGTCTCCGTTATCGACAGACTAGTCTACTGCGAGAGTAGCGCTTTAGACCATGCGGCCACCAAAGCGTGTAAGCCATATAAAATATCTAATAGAATTTTCATTATTTTAATAGTAATTCCTAACCTATTGTGTCTCTTCGTTAGTTAATATAACATGTTTTGGACACATTGGAGTGAAGGTTCTATTTTAACTTGATCGTTTGAGACTACGGGCCAGTTTCATAGTCAGATTTAGTACGCCTCAAGTGCGGCGCTATACTAAATACAAGACGTCACCTACCTGAAATTGAATGGAATGGGCCAGTTTCATATGCGAAACTGGCCCATTCCATTTTGGTCTAGGTAGGTGTCGTCCTGTATTTAGTATCGACTCGCACTTTAGGCGTACTAAATATGACTATGAAACTGGCCCTACATCTGTTTGTTCTGTGATTACTGCCAAACACCTGGAACCATTATTGTTCATGTGTTCTTAAAAAAAAACATATATCGCGCAGTAGAGTCCAAAACCACGTGAACAACGGCTATTAGCTTTTTTTAAAATAATTTTTTATCCAACATCGTGGTTTACTACCCTTTCATGTTATACGCTTACGTTCTAATTATTACACTAATGGACTAGAAATTGGAGAGGTTCAATTTAGAAGAAGTTAACCTGCATCTGCGTAGAGGGAAAGTGGGAAACTATTTAGGAAAAACCACCCTCAGTTCACCCGACCGAGATTTGAGTCACAAGCTCCCTATCCTCGGTCGTCTAGTTTAACACAAAACTAGCGCTTTAGCTAACTACGCCACCGAGGCGGGTCTTATTAGCTATTAATTTAATGTGAAATAAAACGAGTAAAAAGGGCGAAAAAGGGTTAAAATGTTAATGGGATAAATGGCCAAATGAGTTAAAAGGATACAATTACCTAGAAAGGTATAAAGGATAAAATAGATAAATGGGGTTTATGGTATGAGAAAGGTTGAATGCAGTAGGCCTAAATGCTGAAGAAAAATCGAAGATAATTTAGATTGGTTTTAATCACAACCCTTTTTACCTTTTTTGCTGTTATTGCACTTTTTACACAATTCAAGCTTACTACCCTAAAATAATACTCTTTTTTCCCTTGTTAATCCTTTTCAAACTTTTTACCAATTTTACTTAACTTTTTTATTTATCCTTTATAATCTTTTTTAAAAAAGTTTTTTGTAAGATTTACTTTTTTTTGGCCTTTTTTTTTTTGCATTTTTCACCCTTTATTGTTTCTCCCGGCAATGCCGGCTACTTTACTGCTAGTCTATTTTTATAATGTACGGTTGAATATAGTATTACTTTGTTTTCTGTATTGTTTGATAACCAAGGACAAATTACTGGAGCTATTTCAAATTGAAATACAAAAAAAAAAATGCTGACAGTACTAACGATAAGAACGCTCTCATTCTTAACATGATGCACTCAGCATATTTTGATTGGACGGATCCTGGTCTTGTGATCACAGAACTATTATTAGTCCTATCCTATACATCGCCTGAATATTTTAATATCAATACACCTTGTATGATAACTATCGTGGTTTTAACGGACGTACGCCGTGGGGATCTTGTTTCTGTTCACATCGTGTTCTATCTATCTTAAATAGAGAGTGAATCTCGTCTCAGCTTGGATGCTAACTAAACAATCGAAAGTTTCATCAGCGTCTTGAACTCAATTATATCGATCGAGTACAAAGTTAACTTTCCCAACTCTACTCATTTCATGAGAGATACAAACTGTTTGTAAACAATGAGGATAGGTAAACACAAACAGACACTTAAGTGAAACCAAATTTATTTTTAAATTTTGCACGTCAAACCCAAGAATAATTAAATGTTTAATCCAAAGTATAAGGATGAAAATGGTAGTTTAATGACTGTCAAAGAAATATGAGCTTGGAAAGAGGTTGGAAAATACACCTGATTTAACAGGTCAATATTCGAACCTTGACATTCCCACAAAACGGCTATCAGTTGTGACGTGAGTCTGATGTCTTATACCACTAGGCCACTGGTCTGGATATTTGGATTTGACATTTTAAATTATGTTTTGAATTAAACCTGGTGACCCTCATCTGTGGCCACGTGGGTTAAATGTCAGGCTCATTTTTCTTCAGTTGATAGTAATGCTAGGTAAGATTAGAATCCTTACCGGATATATTGAGGGTATATTTTCCTAAATTGTTTTTCCACTATTGATTTTTGCAAATGCAGGTACTTTTCCTCAAATTGATACAGTTATTACCCATAATCCATTAACATTATTTAATTTGGAAAGCCTGTAAGTGCGTTAGAAAGTGCTGGAAGAAACATACACATTCCTTTTTTATGGTTTTTTTAATTTCCTAGTTCGACAACTTAGGGTTTGCCTACCCTCTCTGGCGGCGTGTTGATCTTTCAGCTCTCAAAATAGATAGCTTTGCTAACGTTATACAAACTAGTGAATTCCAGCCATCAGGTTGGCAGCATTACTGGTTTGTTTAAACAATTGGGAGGCTGACTGACCGGTAATCAGTCAAGGCTGCAAGCAAACTTTTCCTAGAACTGATAGAGATAAGCAGTGTAGTGCCTACCGGACTGTAAAATGTGCAGGCGACACAAGTTTGACTAGCCGTGATGAGAAAAAAACGTTGAGATAAAATCATACTTTCGAGCAGAAAAATTATCCTAGCCATCCCAGCCAGTAAGAAGCTTTTGTTTGACACACCCGAAATAAGCCAAAAACCGGTCAGGGAATCTATAGGCCGGGAATGTTCACAATTACCATACTTTTTTTATGATGTATGAATGTTTACACTTTAAAAAGGGAGAAAGTGATATCATAGTTTTGTGGAAAAATACAGTCCTTTGAAATTGTACAAATGCCTCCCGGCATACGGCGACACTTGACTTCCTTATCCCTTCCATTAGTGTGAATCTTTGGGTAGTTTGGATGGGTAATAAAACGTGCTGAACGACTTTTTTTATACAAGTTCTCAAAAATAGCAATTTACCGTGTTGGTGGTCACATGCTCTAAGAAAGCGTTTTTCTCGCATTAGCGCAATAGACTGGTTTGTCGGAGAGGTGGGGCCTCAAATCCCTGCTGAACATATTTTGGGTGCACATATATCTTATTCAATTGTTTCCATCTCTTTTCCCACGTAAATGTGGCTACATTTCCTGTATTTAACTATACCTTCACCACCACCACCCCAATATCGTAATTAATATACATGCATTTAGCCCGGACGGGAAGTAAAACGCTGTGATTTTTTTCCATGTATATATATTTTTTGGGTAAGCCTATATCTTATTCAATTGTTTCCTTATATTTTCCCACGCAAATGTGGCTACATTTCCTGTAATTAATTCTACCTTCACCACCATCCTAATATCGTAATTAATTATACATGCATTTAGCCCGCGTTTTAATTCCTGTCCGGGCTTAAATGCATGTATACTAATTACGATATTAGGGTGGTGGTGAAGGTAGAATTAATTACAACATATCAAGTAATAAATATATATATGTTGATTACTTTTATTTCTCATTTTAGCTAGAAATACTGAAACTAGAGTATAAAAAATCTCAACATAACACTATTACTACCCAGTTTTGCTCGTTATTTTGCCTAATGAAAAAGAGTCACGAACAAAATAATGTTAACCTTTGGTCTGGAGATTATCAATAGTGACGAACAAGACGTGTATTAATCACAACTTGTGAATGTGAGGAATGCCAGGCCTCCACCGTGGTTCGGATTCCACGTTAAACTGTAGATCCTCCATTTCATCCCATAATCACCCTACCATTACACATTAGCGTAAGTGCGTATAGCCCGAACGGGTAGTAAGACGCGGTGCTAATAATAATATATAATAATAATAATAATAATAAAATAATAATAATATAATATAATAGTGACGAAAGACTAGGGTGGAAATAATATGACATATTTGTCAATTGGAGGCCTCGGGCAGTGTCAAGTATACCAAATTGCTTTGACCAATAGCATGTGATTAGTTGGTCAGTTTGAATCCCAATCGAGTCGAGTTCTCTTAATCCTAAATCCCAACTAGATGTGAATTAACGTGGGGTACGATTCGGAGCGTTATTATCTCTTAGCTTGTGAAACCTGTAAAAATAGTTCATACCAGTATTTCACGAGCTTTGGTCAGTTGTGTACCTATTTTGGGAGCCATAGTCTAAGGGGCCATCCTTAAATTACGTAGGGATTTTGGGGGAGGAAGGTTCAATATTTCACTATGTTTTCTTACGAGGGGTGGGGAGTCAGAATTTATCTTACGTAAGGATTTTTCTCGGGGGGTGTCATGGAAAATCTTGCGATACCTTACGTGGGGTGAGGGAGGGGGAGTGGGGGTCGAAAATCACGAAAAAAGGTTTAACGTAATTTAAGGAAGTCCCCTAACCAACGTACCCCTTCCAGTTCTTTATGAAATAAAATACATACATATCTGTTGTCTTGCAAACTATAAACGGTCGATCCAAATGTTAACAAAGATCTGGCATTAAGTTAAACAAAACCTTATTAGATGAAAAGAAAGTCTAGTAAATGTCATCACTTTACGTCAAAATCTGCGTTAATTTGTCTATCAGATATTATTATCATAAAATATTTTATGATTAATTAAACTTAGTGTTACGTCCGTATCTCTGGAGGTACACGTACCACAGTTTGGGAATCACTTCTCTATAGTCTAAGCCAGACATTCTCAATGGTGGTACCGAGGCACCCTGCGGTGCATCGAGAAAATATGGGAAGTTAATTAATTGAGTCGTTATAAATATTGCACTAGAAAAATTTTCATTCTTTAATTAATATTAATTCTATTTTTCTACGATACCTTTTAATTAATATTTTTATTTTTAGTACTATCTACTTGTGTTTGCTAAACTCAAAACACATGGACATAAGTACGTTTATACAAAAATGGCGTGGAATATAGGGAATGTATTAACATCTACCACTCTGATATAGATAGAGATGGAGAAAACAATGTTTATGCTCTAAAAAAACGTGTGTGTGACATCATAGTAGTTGAGGAATATTGAGTTCAGGATGATACCAAATGCTCTCATTCATACGCGAAAAATCACTCATACCGTAAATCTTTAAACGTAAACATATAGTTATGAACCCCCTATCCCCTCCCCATTTCTAGCATAACTATAAAATAAGTTCAAGTTTCCCAACAAAATGGAATACCTTAGGCAAATTATTAGTTTTAATTTAAAATATATTTACTGTACATATACCCTATACTTTAAACGTGAATATTCTGAACCAGAACATGAACACCCAAAATATTCATATAAAATATAAAACACCTAGTTCCCCAGCCATCAATGTATAACTATTTAGGGGGAGGTGGCCTAATTTAACCACAATAATTATTTCAGATATGGTAGGAAACGAACACAAAGTCCACAATTCTGTAGGCAAACGTGTTTTCGTGAAATTAATAATATACACATACATTTATTTATTTTCAACTTAGCACTAGAAGCTTATTCAATTTTTAAAATATTATTTAATTTAACAATAATGGACCATAAATAATTTAAATATAGTTGAAAATTTCACCAATACATGGGAATAAAACTCCTATCAAGGTGTCATTTACACTATTATGTTCAAATACATACATGTGAAAGGACTTGAATACATCCCAAATAATAATTGCATTGTACTAACTTATAAGTTAGTTACATAGCTTATTACAAATAAATGTCATTCAGGCTAACTTTGATTAAAAAATACATAGCTATAAAAATTAGTGGCATTAATGTAATATATTATTTCTTTTCATACAAGCATTAATATGGGGACCACTTTTTACTAATTAAAAACTGTTCCTTGTGTAGGTTCCATATTTATTGAACGTCCCTAAGTAGTTTACATAGATTAGATGTCAATCAATAATTAGAATGTAATAATAATAAAATAATAATAATTATATAATAATAATAATAATAATAATATAATAAAAATATAGTGAATTATGGAATCATAGTAAGATTCAGATTCAATCGAAATTTAGAATATTTTTCGTATTCAATCCAAAATTTAAAATATTAATATTGGAAAGATATTCATTTGAATTGAAATTTTGAATCAAAATAAATTCTAGATTTGAATTCGATGAGCTTAGCTTAAAATTTGAGTTTGAAATTTATTGCAAGTAAAATAAATCAGATTAGAAACCAGTTGGTAGTCGAGTGAATAAAGAAATTAACTTGAGTTCTAGGTCGTAAAGGAATCACGTGGGTGACAGTATATTTGTGACAGTGAATATTCTTTTATTTAAAAAAAAAATTAGGAAGCTTAAAATAAATGGTTTGATTCAGATTTGAACCTATTTTTAAATAAAATATTCAATACAATTTTTTTATTCAAACTACGGATTCGACCAGGATCCGATTTGGTCAAATAAAATTAGCATACGATTTTATTCTTACTCGATGTAAATTTTTTAAGCATGAGATTTTAATCAAGTTAGCCAAGATTCGGATTTGATTTGAAATTAAAAATAATGATAGATTAACACAGGCTTGATAAAAGGCCTGGTAGTATTCTTTTTAATATTTAAATTATTTTATTATAGACACAAAACCTATGTATTTATAGCTTTGCTAACAATCTTTTTTATTTGTCTTATAGACGTTGAAAGCTAGCAGTTGGTAGTCAATATCTTGCTCACGTGTCATAGTTAGAAAAAAAATTCTTATGCATTAGCGCTCTCTATATTTTGTTTATGTTTTGGCCTTATTGAACAACAATTGATAAATATAGAAGCTTATGGATTGAACCAATAGGAAAGGCACGGAGAAAGTGCTCCTCACCCCTCCAAAAAATAAGATGAATTGAAACCACTATGTGTTTTGCATATTTAAAATATGCAGAATTATAAATTTGTATCACACTTAAAACTGGATCCAGGGCCGTAAATAAAAATTTACTTTGGGAGTTGTACTACCTTCGGTAGCTCGTTGTCAAGTATCCGAGCAATTGGCAAGGTATTTTTTAAGCATCGAATTCCTCTTGAAACAATTTAATTATTTTTAATATAACAATACTTCAGTGGGAAGTGTTTAAGAACACTTATACACACCTTCTCCTTTCACGACTTAGTAAGGGATTGACTGGCTGACACTTCCACAACGATGACAACATTTGTAGTCCTCTTTGGTTTTTATTCTCACGTCAACAGATACTTTTAAAAGTATAGTTACTACATTATCAGTAAATTAATACATTCAAATTTATTATTTTTATTATGCACCGCGTCTTACTACCCGTTTGGGTTATACGCACTTACGCTAGTGTGTAATGTTAGGGTGATTGTGAAATGAAATGGAGGCCTACAGTATAACGTGGAATCCGAACCACGGTGGAGGCTTGGCATTCTCACATTCACAAGTTGTGATTAATACACGTCTTGTCAGAGGTGAAGGAAGGGTTTGGCAATCAGATAAATCTGTGCCTGGGACCGAGATTGAACCTCGGAGCCCCGGAACATCAGTCTGACACCTTACCTCTGGACCACCAGGTCACCAAATTAGTCAATAAAAGCTGTGTAGTAGGTAGACCTAGAGTTATTTTAATCACATTTAACAAACAAATAAAATAAAATAAGCATGTTCACATTTTGACTAACACAAATCTCGCTCATTAATAAAAAAAAACTTAATCCAAAGTTCAATGAGAGTAAATCTTCGAACGTAAAACAAATATAGAAAATAAAAACATATTGATAACGTCTCCAAATTACGTTTAGACCATATTTAAAAAAAGTAAC
Source organism: Timema podura (assembly GCA_033556935.1). Lineage (NCBI taxonomy): Eukaryota > Metazoa > Arthropoda > Insecta > Phasmatodea > Timematidae > Timema > Timema podura. Next base: position 56,804,230 of record JAVRXN010000005.1, read on the forward strand.
TATCTTTGATATGAGCAGGAATGCCTCTTTTTATTTATTATAATGGATTAAAAATTAAATGTGCAAAGAAAATAAATAAATATACTAATAATTTTTGTTTTCCCATTTAAAATGCATTGAAATGTAAACATTTTAAAGAAAGTATTTCAATAACTATTTTTAGCATGGTTTGAAAATTCCATAAGAATTATGAAAGATGCCCAAATATGTTGCTAAAATAAATAAAAAGCAACAATGTTGAATTATTAAATATTTTTTAAATACTTTTTGTTTAGAACCGTGCATTTATAGGTATGCTCAACCTTAACTAATGCCGGTATCAAGATTAAATTAACGATACCCACATGGTCAAACGGCTACTCTCGCAGAAAACTGAAATTGCCAATGACTGGGAGATTAAGGTTCGAATCTCGGTTGGGTATGCTGAAGATTGTTTTTACAAAAAATTTTTCACCCTCCACCCACACTTCATTTAAATATATAACCTTCCTCAAGCTTAAGATACTACCAGCGTAATTAGTACACTGGCATATAGCCCTAACGGGTAGTAGGGCGTGGTGTATAAAAAACTTAACTTTCACTTAGTCTTCACGTAACTTTCAATTAATGTAAATAAACTAATCTGTTGTCAGCATTCACGTAACGTACCGTAACAACTCTGGCAAAGCACAGACAACGAACATAGATTGTTTGTAGAAAGAAAGTTCACTAAATTGAAACCCAATACTCAGGGCTGATCAATCGGTAGATACTTGCAATATAAGATGACTGGATGTATACAGAATACAGTGGAGTCTTAGAGTTTGCAAGACGCGCACACACTTTATCGAAGAAGTCTTCTGCATACCATAAACATTTAAAATGAAGTACTAAATAGCCCTGTTGACGTTGCTCACAGAATTATTTGCTAGCTAAAAAATGTGGTCCCGTCACTTAATAATACAAATAATAATAATTATTTTTTATAGCATACTTCGCCAGGGCTTGTCAACCAGACCTTCTTGGTCCTCGATGGAAGTGGCTGATATGTCACCGTCCTTGAGGTTGGGCCACCCTGTATATGTTGGTGCGATGATAGTATGTGGTGCCCGTAAAAGTATTAAACTAACTTAAGTCTAATTAACCAGACCATGGTGACCAAAGGAACAATTCCCCTTCGGGAAAGGTGCCTATGGTATCGCGGAGAATCGAGCGCAGCACCTCTATATTAGTAGCCAGAAATTCTGACCACTAAATCATTATGTTGAGTGCTACCCAGCATTAGTCAATAGTGCGTCTGTATTTTATGTTAAGGAGTCCCAGGTTAGATTCCCTTTATAGCCTTATAATATAGTACAATAGTTTACAACGAGACTTCCGAAGTTATGTTAAGTTGTAAGACATGTGCTTATATAAGACGCCCATTTAAAATTATGCTTTAAATACCCTCAATTAAATTAATTAAATTACCGTCTTATTGTGAATGATTTAATGGGGTTTCTTTGATACTTAACAAGAAAAACCTTTGTTTCTGGATATGGTAGATTATTGTCTATATGTTGGTTAGTGTTTAAAATATGCAGCTGTATGCACGGATGTATTGGTTTTAATAATCATTGTAGTATGTTTTTAAATTGCCAACTGAATGATAGTAGTATTTTTATTTTTAATAACACTAAACTTTGTATTAATTTATAACCTTTAAAATTTTATTAACTTGGGAAACATATTTATTTTAGATTATTCATATTAATCTCTATAATCTGTGAATAGTTTGAGCTTTGAAAGTTTGCTCAAGTATATATAATATAAAGGAACATTTAAAAATTATGTGACTTTGATTTGATTTTGGGGGCTACTTTGATAGATTAAATAGGATTGGTTTTACTTAGGTATAAGCTACGTATTTCCCTTTGTTAACAGGTCTAGTATGGAAAAACTAGATTGTAATGCAGGTTGAATTAGAACTAGAATAAAATCCTATTGAAGGACTAAATAAAATATACTCAACAGCCATGCATGCAGCTAAATGTCAGGCGTAGGCTTTAAACTATTAACCACTATTAGTTTTGCCCGACTATAGATTTTAAATTAGGCCCACGGATATTAATTTAAATATACTGTTTAAATAAGTGTGGGGAAAGTGTTTTTAATTCTAGTATTAATCTGAAATTTAATCTAGTTGTGGTTTAGTAGTTTTTGTATTAATATCGGTCGGATATGAAATCAGACTAAATCCAATAATTTAAATGAATTTTAGCCCATTGTTCATTAGTTTATATTAGTTTTTGAGTTATTATATTTATTCAATAAAATTATTATAACATCCATACAAATTCATCTCATTTCATTCTATCAAATCAAACCCAAATAATCTTAAAACTTTATAGTTAATTAAAATAAAAACTACTTTCTAATTTCTAGGGTTTTAATTGATATCCACCAATAATTTAATAATTAACTTGTTTTTAAAAGTGAATTTTGTGGGTTTCTTAGGTTTTCATTAATATTTGCCTACAATTTATCAATTAGCTGTTTATTTAAACAGGTTTGCTAAGGCTTTTATCGATATTTACCTAGATATTTATCAATTAGATAGTTTTTAAACATTATTGCTATGAGTTGATAAGGTTTTAATCGATATTTATTTACAATTTATCCACTAGCTAGTATTTAAACATGTTTGTTACGAGTTGCTGAAGTTTTAATCGATATTTATTTACAATTTATCAATTAGCTAGTATTTAAACGTTTCTGCTACGAGTTTCTAGGGTTTTAATTTATATTCATCTAAACTTTATCAATTAGCTAGTTTTTAAACGCAACAAGGGTGGGTTTCTAGATTATGAATAGATATCTACTGACAATTTATCAAAGAACATGATATGTAACGTGATAATGTTATGTTCCTGGTGAATCGATCAATGGTTTGATAATATATTTACAGGTATAGGATTCTCTATTTGATTGGATATGTAAGTTTTTAAAATATTGTGGTATTTATTGCATTGTTTTTATATGTATAATGAGATATTACATTTCATGCATATATATTCATTTCCTAGATTAGTTTAGTTTAGAGGTCGTGTGCTTACATAACAGCTTCATAACAAAACTCATTTTAATTACGTTATAGACATCACGGAGCTTGCAAAAAATGAGATCATATTCCATACGTCAGCTACTCCTACAACATCACCTCCACTCTCTTCTCTATGAAAGTAATGCTTCAGGTTGGTGGCTGTTACATTGTAACATGAAGCATAAATATTCCAAAAGTGATACATTACATAGTCTATATTTGTATAATTCCCATTAACAACAATATGTCTAGATGCGATGGTAGGCCACCTACCTACTATGGATACCTTATAGTTGGATATTCAGCTGATACAATTAGGGTAGAAACTGGATCATAGTTGTCTTATTACACCGCTTAATGAGAGTAATAGTATCTTTGAACCATATGAACAAAACTATTGTTTTGATCAACTAACTGATTTTAATTGTGTTCAAACTGAGATAATAAATTATTATTATTAATATGTTTGCTTTTATATGTGTTTTATCTTATGGAATTAATTTTATCCCTCGAGAACTGGCGCCAAAAAATAAGTATAACTGGCGCCGCTGCATATTTGCAACATCCTATAGTGTTTTTAATAATTATCAAAAACACATACTTTAATACATAATATTATGATCGAAGCAATATTATTTAATTAATATTCGAATGATATATTTTTTAAATTTTATTTAAAAAAACTTACAATAATGTTAAACCCTTACAAAAATATAATTTATAATTAGAAAAAAATTGTAAAATATTATTTTTTATTTTACTGTATTACAAAATTACTGATTACATACTTCTACATTATTATTGTATTATTTTGTTTTAAAAATCTAACAACAATGAGCTAGACGTGTGACATCACGACTGGCGCAGTTGCGTATTCACAACATTCTTGCATGGTGCCAGTTAAAACTCCCGTATCTCAGAAAATAAACTTTTTTTGAATGTTTAGTGACATAATATTAAAGAGTAGGAACTAAATTGAGGAGTACTTAGAGGCGATCTGACATAATTAACTTTAATTTTCAAAATATTACAAACAATTTAAAGCTGCTGTGAAACTGCAACAGCGCCCGTCATAGAAGTTAAATTAAGTATTTTTTATTGACACAATAACTTTATATAAACTAAAATGTAAATACATTCATAATTATTTTTAAACTCTTAAATATTAACTATTACATAAAAAAAACATAATTATATACCTTTCTATAAAGCATTTTGTAAGTATTTATTGAAATTTGTATTGTATGTATTTTAGTATATTAATATTTTTAATGTATTTGAAATATATACTGGAGTAGTTCGGAAACATTGGATGTTTGATTTCAGCCTTAAAGAAAGAGGGTTTTGAAAACTGTCGTGAAGTCATCTCTTGGATAACACATAACTACCCTAAATACATTTTTGTGCTAAAATCCCTTATCTGACTGACCACAATCCTAAAGGAGGTCTTATTTAACTACATTTTGGAATTTTCTTTATCAACACTAGTTTTATAAGGATGATGAATATATAATTTAGAGGTGTAGTACCGACATTTTTGTATAGTCGGTGGAGGAAACCATCCACCCTCGGTCCATACGGATGATGTTTGAAAGTAGTTAAGCTCAATATACTCTCATTACTTGTGTACCATATATTGTTCTCAACTCTGACTGTCATGTTTCCCAGCGTCTCTCCACGCTAATGCGGGTGCACATATATCAGCTGCCATCCTCAATCTTTCAAGCTAATATTCGAGACCTCATCGGTAACAAATGCCATTCTCCTTGTCCGGTTTGTTATTGGTGGGAAGGTAAGAGAGAGAGAGAGAGAGAGAGAGCTTGATTACTCGATAAGTGTGGATTGGGATTTTTTTATTAAATTGTCTCCCACTCTTATTCTGCACAGATTCAGGCAATTTCCTACAAATACCCATTTTCAATCCTTTGTGCATTATTTTAACCCTTAATGGCGACCTGGTGGTCTAGGGGTAAGGTTTCAGACTTCTGTCCTGGGGGTCCGGGTTTCAATCCTCGGTCACGGCACTGATTTATCTGATTGCCAAACCCTTCCTTCACCTCTGACAAGACGTGAATTAATCACAACTTGTGAATGTGAGGAATGCCAGGCCTCCACCGTGGTTCGGATTCCATGTTAAACTGTAGCTCCTCCATTTCATCTTACAATCACCCTACCATTACACTTTAGTGTAAGTGCGTATAAACCGAAAGGGTAGTAAGACGCGGTTATGATGATGATGATAATAATAATAATCATAATAATAATAATAATAATAGTAATAGTAATCCAATTTCCATTTCAATTTTAATTTTCTTTATTATAGGCTGGGCAACAGTCGTAGACCTATAACAGGCCAGCACTGAAAAGTACACAAGTAACTTACAAATATATATGTATTTACACGAGAAAATAAGATAAACAATAATAGCTAAGTAATGTTATATACTGTTGAATCTGTACGAAAAAAATTGTAATTAATAATGATAAGAGTAAGAAATAGCAATAATAACAAATAACTAAAGAGTGGTTAAAAGCAGTAACAATATGCAAAAAATAAATCAAAATATTGTAAATTTAAATATTATAAGCAGAACCTCTACATTATAGATAATTGATATGGGATTTCCTTAAATAACTCTCTGAGTTTAGCTTTTCTTTTATGATAGAAGTCGAATTCGACAAATATAGAATTGGCGCTATGGATACAATGACCTATAGGGCTCACCTTATAAGAGCTATTGAGAAAAAATAATGTTGGATTAAAATAAGCCCAATAAAGGATATGAACGCCTACATGATCAAGGGAAAATTTGCAAGAAATTTTGCTATTGAAAATATTAAAAACAAAAAGAGCATCACAATAAAGTCTACACGAGAAGAGAGTTTGGAGCCCTAAGAGGTTTCAAATTCTGTCATAATCATAATAAATTCGGTTAGTAAAGAATTTATAAAAGCACGCAGTGACACATTTTCTTTGAACGTTTTCCAACCTAAGAGAGTCGTTAAGGTAATGGAATTCCAAGCAACAGTAGAATATTCTAGCTTATATCTAACCAGGGCGTAGTACAGACATAAAAAACAGTCAACTTTATTAAATGATGACGTAATAGAATTCAATAAGTCCTATTAATTTCAATGATTAGGAAATTACATGGTCAACATGTTAGTGGAAATAAAGTTTAATATATCCAGGAGAACACCAAGATCATTAATAAAAGGTTGCGAACTATGTTTTTATTGCCCTATATGTAAGTAAAAAAGAAAGGATTACATTTCCTGGTAAAAGATATAGATTTGGTCTTAGATTTATTAATAGACATTCCATTTTCAAAATACCACTGTAGAATACCATTTACATCATTTTGTAAATTTATACAATCTGCAATTGATTTTATAATTTTACATCATCAGCAAAGAGTAAATAACTAGATGAGTTCAAATATTTACCAATGTCATCAATAAACACATTAAAGAGAAGAGGACCTAAATTAGAACCCTGTGGTATGCCACAGGTGCTAAAAATGTATTTGAGGTGTGTGAATCAATTTTAATAATGAATGATATTTCATGCAAATAACTGCTGAACCAGTTTACATATGAGTGAGAAAGTCCAAAATTACCAAGTTTAGAGAGAATAATACTATACTGACATAAGTCAAATGCCTTACTTTGGTCAAAATAAATAGCATTAACCTGACCTTGGGCAACATGTTCAAGAAATTCTACTAAATTAGTGACAGTAGATTTATTTTTTATAAAGCCATGTTGATTATCTGAAAAGTTTATTTTTAATGTGGTGGAAAGTATGCTCATGTATGATTTTCTCGAATACTTTGGAGAATGTGTTTGGGGAGAAATTGGCCTATAATTACAAGAATTTGTTCTTGCGCCTTTTTTATTAATAGGTATGACAACAGATTGTTTCCATGTTAGAGGAAAAATTAAAGATATAGGCTAACAAAGGGCTGGAAATGCTAACACAGCCCTTAACGTTGTTTGAATAGAGCTTATGTTGAGAAAAATCTTGGTTTGTGTCACTGAGGGTAAGGTAAAAGTGGATGATACCGGCTCGTTCCGTTGAGAGCCAAAAAACCTATCTTCGTCACCGATGGAGTTACTGGAAAGTCTTGGGATGAAGTTTTGGGTAGGCTAGGGAGGTTGGGATAGGGGGCGGATTAGCAAGTAGACAGTCTTCGCTGACTATTATGAATGAAAATTGTAAATCAGGGACTGAACTATTATTATTATTATTTTTATTATCACCGTGTCTTACTGTCCGTTTGGGTTATACGCACTAACGTTAATGTGTAATGGTAGGGTGACTGTGAGATGAAATGGAGGACCTACAGTTAAAAATGGAATCCGAACCACGAAGGAGAGCTGGCATTCCACACATTCACAAGCTGTGATTAATACACGTCTTTTCAGAGGTGAAGGAAGGGTTTGGCAATCAGATAAATTTGTGCCGGGAGTTGGGATTGAATACCGGACCCCCAGCACAAAAGTCAGACACCTCACCCCTAGACCACCAGGTAGCCCCAGGACCGAACGAAACCATTGGTTCATTTTTAAAGTTAACCTTAACTTGATTTAAACACAAAGCTCCTTTATTTTATTTTAACAATGAATGGTGGTCAGGTTTAAATCCCGAATGGGTAAACACAGGGTGCTTCTTTCTAAATGGTTTCCCTTTGGCCCTCCACAAAAATGTGGGTACATTATCTCTGTTTTAGATATTTCTCATTATTAACACACTAGTGTAACTAATAACAATATAAATATCAATTACACTTAGTGTGCTATGTACAGATATGCCGAACTAATAGATTAAGTATTTAAAGCATTATCTCTACATAATGTCGAATATGGGTATTTTTTAAATACGGCTATAGCCTCATCTACTTATTATTTTATATTAAAACTGACATCTGGACGTGGGAATTGAACTTGGGACCTACAAACTATGTTTTGATTGTTGTTATAAAACTATTTCGTTACGTCTTAACAAAAGGAAGAAAATAAATTTAAAAAACATTTGACGAGAAAGGACATAAAAAGAGATTATGATTGTGGAGCGGGAAAGGGGGAAGGGAAATATTGATGTAGACATTCTGTGCACAAATGCACATATTGTTAGTGTTCCATCTGGACATGTCTCTAACCTGAGTCTAGCTAATATAGAATGGATCTCAAATTATGTTACGTAATGCATTGTAGGTTGTCAGTGCTATTTTTTTTAACCTTTATTTTAGCACTGCATGTCTTACTACCTGTTCAGGTTGTACTTATTTGTAATAATACTCTAATCTTAAATCTAGGACAGACACAAAATCCATCCCCCTTCCGTCAATTCATCACTGTGAAAGGGTACACCTAAATTCCAACAATGATAAATTTATCTACCATGCCAGGGATCGAGACCAGGACCCTTAGCTCTTTAGGTGGACGCAATACCAACAGACTTAAGCTTCATAATTTTCTAGCATGTTAATTTTTTTTCTAAGTTATATCCACTAACAAATTTATATATTTTTTACAAAAGGGCTAGTTTATTTTTTTTAAAAAAGGTGGGGAGGCTGCACAACATATACTTTCTCGCTACTGTAAATAAAAAACAGATATTTACTTAAAACTCGTAAGATATTTGAAACGAGATAATAGACATTGTTGCACATTCTACCAAAGAGCATAAACGAAATAATATAAACTGTTGGAGAAAAGAGGAATATCACACCCAGAGAGCATTACAGCAATCTCCAAATATAAAGACTTCCGTAATATATGTAATGTATTTATATATTTATATGTATATATTATATAAGTGAATTTGATATATATACAGTATATATATCGTAGGCGAATTGTAAAGTCCGTCTTATTGCAAAAGGCTCCCTCAATTTACAATGAGCCAGGATAGTTGGAAGATAATATTATATTTTCTTATCATCCTGATAACCTTTAGGCTTATTGCATTGAACCCATACAGCCTTAGGCTATTAAGGAAATGCACCTGAGAATGAGCAATTGAAAAAGATCGAGGGATTGTGAGACAGAGCTGGTGAGAGAATGTGTTTGTGTTAGAGAGATAAATACTGGGAGAAGAGGGAAAGTGTGTGTATGTGTGTGTGTGTGTGTTGAGAGAGAGAGAGAGAAAAAATCGTGAAAAATTTTAGGAGAGATATTATGTTAAGGAGAGAGAAAATTTGAGGGCATGTGAGAGAGAGAGAGTTCAAGAGATAATGTTAAAACGGAGAGATTAGTTCAGAGAGAAAATTAGATTGCAAGAGAGTTAGAGCCAGAGTTTAAGAGAGAGATTGTTTGAGAGAAAGAGCTAGAAAGATAAATTGAGAGAGCAAGTTAGAGAGAAAGAAAGTTTGAGGGAGAGAAAGATTTTGAGATTGAGAGAGTGAGATTTAGATAGAGTTTTAATCAAAGTTTTTTGAGAAAGAGAGTGTTTGTGCGAAAGAACGTTTGTGAGAGAGCGTTTAAGAGATATAACGTTCGAGAGAAAGAGCGTTTCAGAAAGAGAGAGCTTAAGAGAGAGAGTATAATAAAGATAATGTGAGAGTAATTGTGTGATAAAGCATGTATATGAGAGTAGAGAGTGTGTGAGAGAGTGGGATAAAGTGTGAGAGAGAGGTTGATAAGAGATTATTTTAATGAGAGGTTATATAGAGTGTGTGTGTGTGTGTGTGTGAGAGAGAGAGAGAGAGAGAGAGAGAGGAGAGATGAGGACTTGGTGGGTGGATGAGTGGGTTGGTGGGTGGGGAGGCGGGTGAGAGAGTGGTTGGGTGGGCTATCGAGAGGGTGAGGGAGTGAGTGAGAGTCTGATAGAGAGAGAGCGTGTGAAAATATAGATGTGGTACTCAAATATTTAAAATATCATTTCCTCAAAATTAATTATCAATATGGAAACATAAGTGAACTTACTGTATTTGTAAAATATGAAAATATGTATGGGGTACACAAAACATTACTTTTAGATATCATACCCTCAAAATCAAGCGGTAAAATTAAAACGTAACTTAACCTATGTATTTGTATTGTGTTACTATTTGATAAACTGAACACCAAAAACCATAATTTGAATAAAATTATCATCAAAACCAATTATTTGAATAAACTGAACAAAAAAAAACCATTATTTGAAAAACATGTACACCAAAAGTCATACTTAGATATTATTATTATTATTATTATTATTATTATTATTATTAGCACCGCGTCTTACCACCCGTTAGGTATATAATACGTAATTACGCTAAAGTGTAAATGGTCGGGTGATTGTGAGATGAAATGGAGGACCTACAGCTTAACGTGGAATCCGAACCACGGTGGAGGCCTGGCATTCCTCACATTCACAAGTTGTGATTAATACACGTCTTGTCAGAGGTGAAGGAAGGGTTTGGCAACAGACAAGTCTGTGCCGGGACCGAGGATTGAACCCCGGACCCTCAGCACAGAAGTCTGACACCTTACCCCTAGACCACCAGGTCACCCTACTTAGATAGTTAAAATGGATATTTTTTTAAAACATTACTCAAGATAATTTGATTGTACATATTTAAAAACAATTTTATCACGCTGGAAACAAAACGTAGACAATATTTTCACGAAATTAACAACTTAACCTTTTAATTTTCGAATTATACTAATATTATTGATTTAAATTCCAATTAAAGATAACATTCCAATAAAAAATTAATGTTTCCTCAGTTTAGGCATCTCACTTTATATGTGATATGACCAACATTAAAAATGAAAATTGTGATGTGTTCAGACCAACAATTAATAAAGATTGAGTTATTATTTTTTAGCCAAGGTGATATAGTTTATTTAGAGACTTAGAGCCGTGCATAAAATAACGATTTCCATGTTGACTAAACAAGGAATGAAAAACTGAAAATTCTCACTGTCGATCTCATTGTATCTGATCCGCTCCAATAGCTCTGGAGGTGCGGAGAGGGTAAAGTGAAGGATTTTGAGCTGTCAAGATGAGATTGGCTGCCCCAAGCGGAGCGCTAGTCTCTATAGACACTGATACGAATACTTGTTTGAAATCACCTCACGCGCAGACGAATGACAGACCGGGGTTTAACTAATTTAACGTTCCAAGGGTGGTCCAGTACAACTCGGGTTGAATGTACCGTGAAGAAATTACGCGAAAGACTGCACAGAACAATCTAGGGCTGCGTAGTCTCATGTACAAGCTCAAATCCTTTCACCGCTGCCCGATTATAGACCATGTCGGTTATCGGAACTAAAAGCACGTTCCTATTTGGGCTAATGTTGTGTGTAATCACCCCCTTCCTCTATCCACCAGACCATGGCGTGATGACGCCACTGAGAGGGGAACCATTTTATATTTATTGTCATTCAAGAAAAATAAAAGCATTATAATTAATATTGTAGTTTCACATTACGATGACGATGATTTTTTTATATTAATATACAACTTATAGTTAGATTAATATAATATGGCGCGTCTGGGCTACATCAATTATAGCCCAGTAATGGAAATATTAGCCACTTGCCCAGGGGACGCTTGAATGTACCAATCCTACATACATCCTTTACATGGAGGCTATTTCCATGTCCTGATGAGATGAGTCATGATTGTGATGGTGATAGTGAGTATGGTGGTGATAGTGAGTATGAGGGTGATAGTGAGTATAAAGGTGTGGAACCAGTGGAAACTCTTAAACCTAACTTAAGCCTAATAAACCAAACCCTGGTGATCGGTGGGGTGATTCCCTTTCGGGAAAAATACCCAAGGTACCAGACAGAAATCAAACCTATGACCCCTATGCTCGTATCCATGTGTACTGACTACTACATCAAGAGGCAGGATAACTTATAGCTGAATCCAACACATGATCAAGCTATAAATATTAAAATGTATTGTTTTCAGATATTTTTCAAGTCTAAATTTAATGTTATCTTTGAAACCACACTTTCCAGTTGAGATATCAGTAAAGAGGATATTATTAAATGATGTCGAGTGGCTTCCCATTTTAATAATCCAGTAAAATTGATAAACGCTCGCCATAAAAAATCCAGCTAGATATCAAAATATCTTGGCGTTTAATGTGGATTGGATTTTATTGATCTTCAAAACCCCTAAATCAAACAATCCTCAACTATATTAACATGTTCTCTTGTTACTCCACTAAAAGTTTGATTTATTTGTCTGTTACCATCTCTGAACAATGACAAATCATGTGAATCATTCCTGAAAGTGATTGACTTTCACCTTTATATGATTTTCTTAGATCACTAACCTACAACTCAAGCTAGTGAAAGGGCCAGGTTCAAAACCAGGAGTGTGTTGTGACATATTGACTACTATAAACATGTTAGTTGTGCTACAGCCAGTCTGGTCTGTACATATTTTAATCAAGTTCCTAGGGAATTAATGAGGATGGTAGAACTTCGAGAAAATATACCCGAGTTCCCATGGAGGTAGGGTGGTAAACCATCTTGGATAACACCCCTCGATACATGTGGCTGAGATTTGAACCCTAGCATTCCCTTCACTAGCAAACCAGGGCAAATGAGCTCGAAGCTTATTTTGAGTACCCACTGATGTGGAACTATACTAGCTATAAGAGGCTATCTCTCTAAAATCACTAGATGTAAAACTTAGCATCTTAAAACTTTTCCGAATGTGTATGTGGCCAGCAAGATACGCTAATTATTATTAAATATTGTAAATGGAAATTTACATAATTAAGTATGTTTAGCAATAGAAAAATATAGGAATGTCTGAAATTATTCTAAACTGGTTTTTATTATTCAAGATTATAAACACGCCAAAATTAAATGTTAATCGTCCATTAATTTATCATTCACTTCGGCCAGCTTGTGGCAGAGAACCAATAAAATACTGACAATAATAATAGAACTCTTTCTTTGAAACAAAAAGAAATAAATTGGACTCTCTTATTACTTTATTAGTTTGTGCGCAGGTATGACAATGGCTGGTTAGTAATGTAAAAGTGTTGTAAACAAGTGGATCCGTTAAAACACGTGTCGCGGGCCATGAGTTTGTGGACCTTTGTGCAGATACTAGAGTTACAAATTTAAAACCTTTAAACCTAATATAATAATAATAATAATAATAATAATAATAATAATAATAATAATAATAATAATTAGTACTAATAATAATAATAATAATAATAATAATTAGTATAATAATAATAATAATATAGTACTAATAATGGCCTTTATGTATCTGGCGAAGATAAGGTGTTAAGCCTTCTCTTCCACTTAGCCAGTGTTGAATACAACATGCACTATCACATTTATTGAAATACAAACTAATTTTAATATAGGAATATTCAAAGAAGTATAAAACATTATCACGCTCATTCATACACTCTTTTAAAGCTCAAGTTGTTTCAAGAACTCAGTTTAACTTGTTAGAAAAGATAAATTGCTTAACCTCACACTTGAAGGGATATTTTGGTACATTTGATCTCGATTTATGCTTGTACTATATTTTGAAATAACCATTGACTTCATACTTAATGTGCGATCTCTGGATATTTTAAATGCTTCTTAACGCTCCAGTAGTGGGGGGGGGGGGCCTTAAGAGCCTGTCTCACACTATGAATATTCCCCAGCTTCTAAAAGTAATAAATATCGAGTCTAGGGTCGCATTGTAGTGTGTTCTTATGTATTCTCTGCTAGAAGATATTAGAGCCCCATGAAACACTTTGTCATGTTTAAAAAAATACTACTAAATAAGATGCTTTTTTTAAAAAAATGAAACGTCTATTACACCGATCCCAGTTTTTTTTTTGTCAAGTAAATAATGCAAAATTGCGCGTTTGGGTGCGATTTATGGTTCGAGTGTAGCCACGAATCTAATAATGATTAATCAGCCTTGGGAATGAATTTAATTAATTAATAGTTTAATTTCAGTTGCGAAAGTTTCCCAGACAGTAAACTTAAACTGTTATTGTTCATACACAGCATGTATTGTGACCTGAACCAGAGGGCACAAGTATGTTTAGTTGGTCTCAGGGAAATAAAGGTTAGAATATCATCTGTGTGGACTGCAGGAGCTCATCCTAAGTTGATGCAGATTTTTCTTTTACTTCTATCAAAATGTGGGTACATTTACTTTTCTCAATTGTACTGTAAATGTTTTATCTCACGCTCAATAAATTCATCTGAGACTCGAACTCAATACCGACCTACAGGGTCAAATCTCAGCACACCTACCTAATACATCATCTCTGAGCTTTATCTGCTAGTAGATACGAATGTCTTGTTTTAAAACTAACTTTCTTTAAAATACTTAAAATATGTTTGCAAATTTTTACAGTCGATGTTAATAAGTTTTAAGTGTAAATGCTTTGAAAATTAACGCTAAAATTGTAGAATTTAGAGCTTATTCAGAACTAGAAATAAAAAAATAAATATTACGATATTTTATAAGAAACAAAATTCTGTAAATTTTTAGCTGTTAAGTTATAAGCCTGTTAACAAATGTTTGATCATTTTTTTAAAAAGTTAATGAAATGTGCTCAAAAGATTTTTTTCCTCTTAAATGCGCTAACATACATTTTATCTCATATTCCAACGTGCATGGGTCTATTGAGAAAAGATACTATTTTGTAAGTTATGATGGAGAAGAACATTGATGAAACGTGAACGATAAGGAATAGGATTGTGGGGGTTAAATGTTCCCTACCGGGTTGAAAGTTATTATCCGAGAGGGGGAGCTCTCAAGCATTTGGGAGGGTTGAATACACACAGAATGAATGTTACCAAATTCTCAATCAGTTTGCCAAACTATTTTTTATAAAATACTTATAGCTTTTTAGTCTATTCTTTTTCACTGCGTCTTAGTAGCTTCCGCAGTTGTACGCGTAAATATTTAAGATGATTGGGTAGAGATAAGGAAGGCAGACTTACCTGCCTTTGTGTGGAGGTCTGATATGCACAAAGGAGCAAGGTGGTATATGGAGAAAATGTACTTGCGTTTGCGAAGAGAGGGTTGAAATTTAAAATGTAGTATTTTCCTAAAGAATTCAATTATGGTTTATATGTAAGTTAAGGATTCTCATCTTTTCAAAACGGGCGTGTAAGATTTGTGCAAAAACTGATATAGATACTGATACGAGAATCAAACCTGGAAACCTTAACTCAGTGGACAGAAACGTTACCGACTGAGCTAGGGCGTCAGCCTGAGATGAATTATCCACTAATATATATAGGATGAAGGAGGATTCAAATTATGTTCTTCTTTTCTTCAAATAGTAGATGACTTGAAGGAAAGAGAACATTCTGGGAGCTAAAAGAGACAGAAGAGGACAGGGGCATTGGCGGTCTAAGTTCCCTGACAAAAGGAATGGACCCGTTGTAAGATAGAACATATAATAATAGTATATATCAATGTGATACATGTGAGGCAGTATCATTTAGAATATATGTACCCTCAGTTGCTTGAAGGTAGGGTGTGTATACATTCATTTAGCACTACATCATCACACCTGACGGATTTAAACTACACTCTTCACGTCACGGGTGGACCAAAAGATATGAGACTAACGACTTAGTCTATATATATATATATATATATATGTGTGTGTGTGTGTGTGTGTATGTGTGCGGTTAGTCAGTAAGAGTGGTAATACGTAAAAAATAACTTTTCTCAACTTAAAGGGAAACCATTTATTTAAGTTTAAAAGTTTCGAGCTGATTTTACACGACAAAGAGTCGTGTCCTTATTCCAGGAAGAGTATATAAATACTCAGAGAATCAGACTTCTTCTGAGATCTGTTTTGTTTTTTTACTGAGGTGAAGTCCCTCTTCTGCTTCGTGGTCACGCCACTGAACACACCAGATCACTCTTACACAAACACAAACACAAACATGCTCACATCCACAAAACACAAACACGGACTTTTACCACTAGCTGTGGATAAAAGTGGTTTAAGTGCCATCTGATAGGAATCGTGGAGGTTGTAGCAAAATAACCTTTTTGGATGTGCTGAGTTCATCATTTATTGAATTTATCCAACAGTTTTTAAAGTCACCAGTTCTACATTCAAGTATCCATACACCAAATAACTTTTAAATAGCTGTAATATTAACATAGGATCACCCACCTCGGTGGCGTGGTTAGCTAACGCGCTAGTTTCGTGTTGAGCTAGACTACCGAGGACGGGGACATCAAGGTTAGAATCTCAGTTGGGTGAACTGGGGTATTTTTACTAAATTCTTTCCACTCTCCCTCCACCTCCTATAAACTCAACCTACCCAATTCCTTACCCATTACAGTAATTAGTACTAAAGAGTAAAACCAGAACAGGTTGTAAGACACGGTGCTAAAAAAACAGAGTGTTGGCATTCACAGCATTGGTCACGTGGTTAAGGTTTCAGGCTTGCAATATACAGAATTGGCGATGATGCAAAGGACTTGGGTTCAAATCTCCACCAAGGTATTTGGGTGTATTTCACATGCGTATCACTGTGGCTTTCCAATTTAATATTCACGTAATGTTAGTGTACTTATTTAAAATAACCCACCCTTATCTGTCCTCCACCAAACCTCGTGATATTTATTCTTGATACTAAACCACCTGTACCGGTGAGTACGTGGTTTAAATGTCAAGTTCACATAGTAAGGTTTACTGGGTTCAAATCTCGGCCTGGTGTACTGAGGGTGTTATTTCATAAACGGTTTCCTACTTTCCTCTCGCGCCAATTTGGGTACAATTCTTCTAATCAATAACTTATCTAGCTCTACCACATTTGTGTAACCAATATATGCTACTGTGAATGTGCTGAATATGTTAAGTTGGTACATTCGTTGGTGATTCTACAAAGCCACTGATTCAGTTGCGGAATGTAAAAAATTAAAATTATTGTTTCACATATTTTACTCACCAAAACTTTTACAAAATCGCTGCTGCATTTATAAAATTGCCATCAGCCACTGGTGAATGGTAATAAGTCACATCATTATTAGGTTTGGTTAAGCTAGTTTAGGCCGGCTTAGGCTAGTTTATGCTCTAAGAGAGCATGGTTAGGTTATGTTATGTTAGGTTAGGTTTGTTTGGATTTATGTTCTATAATTTTGTCAACATAGCGTGCATTAAGTATTTTATCAAATAACCGCTAAATGTAGATAATACAGTTTATGTAACATAATTTCGCATACTGCATTGGTAACTTTATAAAATCATTGGTGAATGTAGTAGATAAATCCTATGGTTTGTTAAATATAGCATTGTTTGCGGTGAATCTATACCTTCACCGGTAATTTTACAAAATAACAAATTCATCTAGTCATAGTAACATAATTATAAATAGGTATAACCTAATGGGTAGCTAGACGTGATGAAATCAAGAAGACACTTAACCTAAATGAATCCCGTGGTAGCTTTGCGTGTTTGAAATTCAGTTTCCTATCACGAGTAGCATGTGTACTACCTCCTTCACAAGGGGGTTGAAGTACCAGCGATTATGTTAGGTGGGGTGGGGGGGTGGGTGATTAGAGAGCTGAGTGCTACAATGTGCTACATTACCATGCCGGAATCATTATTAATTAATTATAATTGTTCAAATTTCGCGGAGCTCTTGAAAGATGCATGCGTTTCCCCAGTTATGAACCACTAACCCCTACTTTAGATGATAATTATAGTTACTGCAAGCATTTAGAAGTGGACGACTTAACAACACCAGCCATCCAATTGAGTGGATATATTTACCTTTTTTATCAAACTTTTTGGGTTGGAGTAGTTAAACTATAGTTCCTAAACACACATTAAACATCTTTTAATGATTTATAAACTTAACCTAATAGTACACGCATAGTTCCAACACATACAGTTCAATATTAACAAGAAGATCCTTTTAGGAAATACACACATATATTTTTGCAATCAACGTTGATTGTGTTTAACAATATTATTAGTATTTTTATGGGTATTCATTTTAATAAGTTACAGCTGAAGATATCAAGATATCATCTCATGACTTGGCGTATGAACACGTGAAAGTAGATAAAGTATTATTTTCTAGATTTCAGATTAGTCATTTATATTAAAATATAACTGTATACACTTACTATTGTATAGCAGGACGAACCCTTACACGACGAGTAAACATCTTCTTAACCACAGCCGGAAATTAAACATGGGGCACTTAACCTTGTGGTCGACCACTCTACCCAGAGGGACAGACAGACCTTTATATTACTAAAATAACTCCAGTTGCATGTTTGGATCTAAATCATGCGTATTGAGATTTGGTTAGACTCTCAGCTTGGTACGCCAGGGGTGGTTTTTCAACTTGTGATTTTCCCGTCCTCTTTTCACATGAACGTGAAAGAATTTTATAAAATTTCACTTTTCTCATCTTCTTTTCTTAAATTAAAATAAGTTGTGGGTAGCCGGGATGGATATTAAGGAAAGATGAAAATAAACTGTGTTTAAAGCCAATATTTTGGCATTTTTTTTATGGGAAAAACTTTATTGTTGCAATCGATAAAATATTATTTTGGTCTTCTTCTTTTGTTTTAAAAATTAAAATTAAGAGTTTGTTCGTCATGAGCGTTGCGGGATGTCTGACATGAAGGTTTGGTGTACATAGAAGTTTGCTGGACATGGAAGTTTGCTGGACATGGAAGTTTTCTGGACATGGAAGTTTTGGACATGGAAGTTTTCTGTACATGGAAGTTTGGTGGACATGGAAGTTTGCTGGACATGGAAGTTTTCTGGACATGGAAGTTTTCTGGACATGGAAGTTTTCTGGACATGGAAGTTTGCTGGACATGGAAGTTTGGTGGACATGGAAGTTTGCTGGACATGGATGTTTGTGGACATGGAGGTTTTGGTGGACATGGAAGTTTGCTGGACATGGAAGTTTGTTGGTCATGGAAGTTTGTTGGACATGGAAGTTTGTTGGACATGGAAGTTTGCTGGACATGGAAGTTTGGTGGACATGGAAGTATGCTGGACATGGAAGTTTGCTTGACATGAAGTTTGCTGGACATGGAAGTATGTGGACATGGAAGTATGCTGGACATGGAAGTTTGCTGGACATGGAAGTTTGCTGGACATGGAAGTTTGCTGGACATGGAAGTTTGGTGGACATGGAAGTATGCTGGACATGGAAGTTTGCTGGACATGGAGGTTTGGTGGACATGGAAGTTTGCTGGACATGGAAGTTTGTTGGTCATGGAAGTTTGGTGGACATGGAAGTATGCTGGACATGGAAGTTTGGTGGACATGGAAGTTTGGTGGACATGGAAGTTTGGTGGACATGGAAGTATGCTGGACATGGAAGTTTGCTGGACATGGAAGTTTGCTGGACATGGAAGTTTGCTGGACATGGAAGTTTGCTGGACATGGAAGTATGCTGGACATGGAAGTTTGCTGGACATGGAGGTTTGGTGGACATGGAAGTTTGCTGGACATAGAAGATTGTTGGTCATGGAAGTTTGTTGGACATAGAAGTTTGCCGGCCATGGAGAATAAACAAGAGTTTTATATTTACCACAAATTCTTTTTCTAATGTTGCCATGTAATATTAATTTATTAAATGTTGTGATTTATTTTTCATACATAGCTCTAAGTATTAATACATTTTTACCCTTCTTATCATTTACTCTTTTCACCCTTTATTCTTTACTCGTTTTATCCTTTATACCCTACACTTTATTCACATTGTACCCTTCTTACAACCTTTTAAAATATACTCATGCTTTGCCATAAGCTATTTATCCGTCGCTAAGCCAGGTATTTAATGTAGAATTGGGTAAAAAGGGCAAAAAGGCAAAAAACGCCTAGAATGAGAAAAAATGGTTAAAGTAAATTGAACCATAAATGGAAATAAGACCAAAAGGACCAAAACTGCAAAAATGTCCAGAAATGTACAAAAATGACCAAAATGTCAAAAATGTCGAAAAGGGCAAGAAAGGCACACCTAAGCAATTATTGCTAAGGGGTCAAAATGGTATGAAGGGCAAGATGTTAATTTATAAGAAAAAAGATTATAATGTTAAAAGGGGTGAAATAAATAGAAAAAAGTTTAAAAGATTTAAAAGCCACAAAAGGGGTTGAAAGTGAAAAAATAGTAAAAGGTTAATAGGGTAAAAAGAATAGATGGGGTAGAAAGGGTAAAATGGTTAAAAAGGGTGAAGGGCATAAAATATATAGAGTATAAATGATGTAGGGCAAAAATGATAGAAAGTAAAAATCTAATCATAAAGAACAATAAGACAAAAAGGGCAAAATTGATTAAAAGGGCAAAAAATAGATCGTAGGAAATAAAATGGGTATAAAGTTTAAAAGAGGTAAGATAATAAAATAAATGTTAAAAGATAAAAAATCCGCAAAATGTTCAAAAAAGCCAAAAAGATAAATTTAAAGTAAAAGGTTAACGGGTTGAAAAGCGTTAGTAAGGGCGAACGGGTAAAGAGTTTAGAAATGGTAAATAACGTGTAAAGGTTATTTCTTTAGATAAAGAGGTCAAAATGGTTGATAAGGCGTAAAGTGGGTGAAAGGGAAAATTGTGTAAAGTGTGTAAAATGGGTGAAAAGATTAAACGGAGTTAATGAGGTAAGAAAATGCTCAAATACTTTTGACAAGATATAATTACAACTCTTTAACAATCAACTACTTATGTTGTGACACACGTCTTTCTTTCTGTTAGCACCAACAGGCACGAGATGAAAGTATTGTCTAGAGAGAAGTTATAACTTAATCTTCAAAAGAAATGTCAGCCTTTAAAACATGTTCAGATTATATCTCTGTTTTAACATTGTGTATTAGTCAACCTACCTTCATGATTTGTATCACAATCCAAACCAATAAAGGATTGATATTTAAACGAAATTTAAGATTTGGTTACTGTTCCATGTGGTTAATTTTGTATACTAAAACTAACAAAGCTATTTTATAGATTCCCCTTGTTAAGAACGGACACTTGAGCTAGTAGTATAATACAATATGTTTAGTTCAACTTTTTACAGATAGTAATCAGAACAGTTCTTCAAAAATTTTCATGAGCATTATGGAATTTGATTACAATATACACAATTTCTAATAGTATAAAAATGTATCATCAAATATCTCAATGCGCATGATGAATATTCAAGACTTGTTGAGAATACTAGGTGTAGAAAATTAATCTAAATTTATCAACTAAAGCAATATTTGGTTCAATTGGGTCCAAACAATTTCTCGTTGTAAGAACTGCAAGCATATTGGCCTTAAATCACGATCCCCTCGATACCACCTTAAGCATATTAAAACAAATAAATAGTACGGAACTCTGCACTGACTTTCTCGCTCCATTATATAAAAATGGAATTATTTATTAAAAACCCATAATATAGATGAATAAAATAATATACACTACCAAACCCGAGCACCAATTACGCTATACTTACGTAAACATCTTTTATAAAAAACTGACCCAGATCATAAACTGGAAACAGTAGACCCTAATGAATATAAAGTAAAATGTTAATATGCCCATGACAGGTATTCAAGAAATGTTTAGAAACCATATGAAGAAAATTAAACTTTTTATTTCTATCAGAGTAATATTTTTTTATCTTGAATAAAAAATTGTTTGCTATAAAACTTCAAAAACAATGACTTTTTATTGCGTCCCCTATACGCTCACCTTAAAACCCTAAACTTACCATCGCCAACAAACTACATCATATTAGCATGGTGCTTTATCCTTATGTTCCCCGATATGAGTATATACTAGCTACCTAATTTTATTTATTTAAAAACATAAAATGTGCTCTCAAGGTATTTAAAAACTGATATTCTTCCAGACGGTCATGTGGGCTAGCAAAGTCTTTGAATTTTTTTTTTTAATTATGGAAACAAATCAATAATTATGCAATCTGTATTTAAAATTATAGAAAATTATAGCGTTTCTGAATATTTATAATTAATTTTCACATTCACAACTATGCATGCACTAAAATAAATTATACTGGGCTATTGTATTCTCATTTAATTTAACTGACTTGTGTCCAGGACACAGTAACACTGGCGAACAAAGAGTGTAACATCAATTACTGTCACCAAGTCACGTTCTGTTGCCAGAAGAGGGAGGTTTATGTTTGTTAGCAGCTGTCAATCAATACTATCATTATTTAACCGCCTTTTACTCTAACAAACAATGCAGCTCACTTAACAAAGGCAGGATTGTTACACAACAAAACAGTAATGTGGCTTCAGAACTCGTTATTCGAGAAACAACAAGAAATAAACAGCAAACTACTCTCGGTTGTTTGTTTATTTGACTGCAGTCGGGATGGTAATAAAAGTGTTGCAAATAAGCGTCTGGTCAGATAAATAGGTTTACAGGCTGATGGGCTTAAATTACATCATTCTTGTAATATACTGGACTGCCGATGAAGGGGAGACTGGAGTTCGAATCCCAGTTGAATGTACTGAGGAGACGCTCGCTGTCCGCAAATGCGAGTACATTTCCTCTAAATTCAACCTTTTCGTTCCTAACATACTAGCGTAATTAGTAATAATCATACAACCAAAACAAATACTAACCCACGTTACGAGAAAAAAGGTAAAAATGTAACAGTTATACAAGCAAATACAAGTTCAGATTTATTTAATTTCATTAAAAAAATGCACAAGTTTTTCCATTATAACCAGAACCATATTTATATACAATGCGTACTTTGTCTATGCTCGTTAAAACACCAGCCCACTCTTTCTCTCGTTGTGTTTGTACTTATCTGGTATAAAGTGTTTGGTAGTTATTTGATACATTCATAGTACATACCTAATCACGCCGTTCCCTTACGAGGTGGGCAAGAAAATGTGCATACAGCTCAAAAAACAACAATGCCATGCTTAATCCATCCTCACTAATCTTCTCCACACGTCCAGTATCCATTTACTAGATTGCCGATGAAGTGGAAATCGGCGTTTGAATTATTTTAAATTAAAAAAAGTGCACTGCTCTTGTGAAATAATTTGATATATATTTTTAATTTATATTATTATTTTTACTATTATTATTATTATTTGTAGGTGTTCTGTCTTACGACATGTACAATCCTTTTGTCAGTGAACTTTGACCACCAATGAGCCCTGTCCTTCACCGCTTCCTTCCACTCAGTGAATTTTCTATTTTCTTCAAGTCATCCAATATTTGAATCCTCATTCTTCCTAAGCTCCTATTTCCCCAAGCTTTTCTTTTATTACATCAATCAAAATACAGCTTTTCCTAAAGCTATTCCTGATCCAATTGGCTTTGCAATAAATGATCGATCCAAAATGATTATCTTGTAGCCCACTTATTTTAGGACTTCTTCTTCCGTCACCCACCTAAACTTCTCAAATATTCTCCAGCACCAAATTTCAAAGCTATCCAAACATAGCTTTCCATTTTCCTAAGAGTCCTCGTTTCTGCTTCATCCAGCGCGATGCTCCAAATGTAGAATTTTATCAGTTTCTTCCTCAGTTCGAAGCTCAGCCTGCTGGTCATCAGTAACCTATTCTTGTTGAAAGCTTCCTTGGCTATGACGACCCTCGACCTAATTTCCTTGGTGTAGTACTAATACTTTATCAGCAAACTTGTCCAGATACTTGTACTTCTCTATGTTTTCCAACTCCTAGTTTCCCATTTTGATTTTCAGAGGCTCTTCATTTTTTGAAATCACTATCACTTTTGACTTCTAAATGTTGATCTCCATGCTATATCTTCTCCCTATCTTCACCATCCAGAACATCATTTTCTGCAACTCTTCTTTATTTTTGGACGGCAATGCTAGATCATCTGCGCATTTTATTGTGTTAATGACACATATTCTTATCATGAAATTGCCACGTCCTTCTAGGGATTCCCTGACAGCCACTCTTCATACAAGATGAACAGACTGGGCAACAAACAGCATCCCTGTCTCACTCCTCTTCCTACCCCTACGATGTTGGTCTCTCCATCATTCATCCTCATCTTCACTCGCTGTTCCAGATACAGGCTTGCAATCAGCCTTCTGTCCTTCCAGTTGATGCCTATCTTCATGAGTATTTCCATCAGTTTCTTCCAATTCACTCTATGAAAGGCTTTTTTCCAGTCGATGGAACCAAGTAGACATATTTCTTACTTCCAGCACTCTCTCTGAAATTATTTTCATATTTCAGATGGTTAAGCTGGTTCCTTTTCCTTTTATGAATTCACATTAGTCTTCCTTCCATAACACTTTCAACTTTTTATTCCAGTTGCCAATTGAGTATTCTTGCCATGATCTTCCCCACATGAGAGATGAGGCTGATGGTCCTGTGGTTACTACATTTCTTAGATTGTTTCTTCTTCTTTAGAGCCACTATGGTTACGTATAGAAAGTCTTTGGGCTATTATCCTGTTTCGTAGATCCTCTTTATACGTTTTGTCAGAGCCATTAATCCGTTATTTCCCAGTTCCCTTCAGAAGGTGAGGGCGTCATATACAGCAGCTATCCTTCTTAGCATGACTTTTATGGCTATTCACACTTCACTATTTAAAATGTTGGGTCCTTTTCGTCTTATTCTACCCATTTTTTTCTTCTTCTTCTTCTTTTCAGGTTCCCTGTCGTTTTCCCTTGTCGCAAAGTTTTTCTATAAATTTTTACAAATATCTATGATCCGTCACCATATTGTTTGCACATATTATTCGCACATATTTTTGTCATTCCCTCCCAGTTCCTTTTCTTTCTGGTACATAAGCTCATACCTTCTTTTTATTCACATTGAATAATCTCATTGCATGTATTCTCTAAATAGTATTTTCAAGCTTTATCTGTTTCTCTCTTAACTAGTTGCTAAGCCTCGTTTATGGTTCTTTGTTCACGTTTTCCAATTCCTCTTTCTACCATTTTCTGAAGAATTTATGTTGTTACCGAGGGCTTTCGTGCATTCCTCTTCACTTTTCCAACATTTCCATTTAGCATCTTCGAAAATATTCTTTACACTATTCCTTTTCCCTTTTGCACTTATACTCTCTTCTGTTTCATCACTTAACTTTTGTTCTGTTGAATATCTTACGATATCACTCTTGATTCTTAATTTTTCTAAATCCCACCTCAATATTCTCTTGCTCATCTTCATATTCCTCTTCAGTCTTGTTTCACTGTACGCCACAAGCATGCTGTGGTACGAATCATTGTCACCACCTTTACATTTCTATATAATTGTTTACTCATTTTATTCAATCACTTTCGATAAAGGAGTGTGTCAAAAATATAATGATACTTTTTTCAATTAATTTTCTTAACCTAACAATAAATAACATTTCCCCTTTGGATTTATAAACAGCTTTATGCTCAATCATTTAACCATTTACTGGACTGCCGATTATGGGGAGATTGAGTTTCGAAACTTGGTTGGGTGTACTCAGGGTGGTTTTGCCAAACAATTTATCCACGCAAATGTGGGTACACTTCCTCTATATATAACGTTTCTTATCTCTAAATCCATCAGCTTAGTTAGTATATAAGTGTATAGCCTTAATGGATACTAAAACGTGGTTCTAAAAAAAATGATCTCTGTAGTCCCAACGGGTGTTAAGGTGGAATAACAATAACAAATAATACTGTAAGGTTATAATATTTTAGTCTTATCTTTGTTTGGACAGATTCAACAAATAAAGCACTTGTACAGTTCTTACTAGAGCTAATGTCAGCTAATAATAGCTGGAGAGTAAACATAAGCGTATGTTATATGTTTGGATTTTTTTTAAATTATTAGTAAAAAAAACTAGATTATCTGTAAATAATAGAGTAAACAATACTTATTAATTTGTATTCTATTATAATTTTAATTAAACTGCCTGCAAAATTGTTTTAAATTGATATTACTGTCCTACTTTTTTATTTAATTAATTTTGTTTCTACAAATCAATCAAAAAGTTATAGGTTGATTTGGCTATTAATCACTATGCAGAGAAGAGTTCCCCTTAGATATAATGTATCTGTTAATGCTTATAAGATAGGAGATATACAGTAGCTCCATGGCTTCTTTGGTGCTGACTGACAGCTCACATCTCACAGCTGACAGCTCTGAAAAGCTACCAGAAAAAATTATATATCCCTACGCCGAACCATTTGATCTACAAAAACGTGTGTTTAGCAGCTGTCACTTCTTACAGTCAACATTTAGGTGTATACCTAAATGTTGACTGTCAGAAGTCAGCTGTGAGCTGTCAGTCAGCACCAAAGAAGCCATGTGGCTACTTTACACAAGATTTGTTACTTTCTTTCATTATGTGTGTCTTGTCTCATTTTGCGCAGCAACGGCTAGCGGGCCCTATTCAGGTACCAGTAGGGGTATTAATCCCTGGGAGAGGGGGGAGGCTACTGGAATGTTCGGCTCTTTAAATTAATTTTCTAATCCAAACCAGTAGACTAATTAGACAGATTTTAATATTATAAAACTTAAATACAGCTGAAGGCCCAATTTTCATCAGCCTGAATTGCCTTGTCATTTACTAAAAATCGGTCGTCCATTGTGCATGGGTCACCAAGTCTTCTGCAGACCAGAAGATGTTGAGGGTCTTGTAGCTCACCACATCCACAGTGAGCTTCTCCAGATATGTAGCCTCACTTCTATCTTCAATTGGAAGTATTTCATGCTATTTTGGACAGAAATAAACACAGTAGAGGAGACTCTTGTCAGTAGAGGTAGTCATCAAGCCAATTGCTAACTGGCCAAACGTTAGGATGAACTAATCTAAGCGACCAATCTAAGGATGTTAGATCAAGTATGTGTTAGAATAAATAAATAAATCTATATGTTGTTCTTGTAAAAAACTAATAAAGAATTAATTAATAATATGCTTAAATTGTAATTAAGTAATATAACATAAATATTACTCACTTTGATAGTTTAATGGGTATAATAATTAATCATCACTTTCCAAGCAAGTTACTTAACATCTAAATTGAAGTAAGAAATTATACCCATTAGTATAAATCCACTTTGTGTGTGTGTGTGTATAAAATAATGGCATGAAAAAATAAATTTACAGACAAATAGTAAAGATATATTTTTCACTAAGAGCTTGAGTCATCTTACCAATTCTTTGTCCGACTACATGGCTTCAAATGAGTAAATAGCACATTCTTATTTAATTGTCTTTGGTCCCACGTTATTTGGTGGTTGCCTACAAATCATTGAGTCTGTCTACTGTGACGTCCCTCCTATAGATACTAACTGTTGATTTGTCAGTGAACATCAGGAGGATAGCAAGGAGGGAGGGTAAATAACACGACAGTTCACTCTGTAGCCACCTCCTCAATTCCACAACGAATTAAGGCCGGTGTACAACAACAAAAACGATACCATTAGCAGAAAATTCAAAGGATATAAAAAAAACAAATATTTCAGAGGAGCCGATAGGACCAACATCAAACAAAAGGACCGTACACTGATCCATTTGAGTTTTGTTTCCACGAACCCGCTCTGCAAATATTTATTATTAGAAACAATTCAAATATTTGCCATTATATAAAAAAAAACTTCCCATGATTAGATGAAACTAGGGTACCAAAGTGACATAAAGAATTGGTAACAGTATAAGGTATTTTATTTATATATAAAAGTTAGATATTTTAAATATGATACAGAAGGATATATATATATATGTGAACGTTATATAATAAACTCATAATAATATGAATCATCTATGATCGTCTCAATCATCAATAGTTCAAGTCATAAAATGACAAATGTAAACATTTAAGGCATCTAACAAGTGAGCTGATGGCTCTAAGTCAATAATGTTTACGTTGCGAAATGACAACGCTCTGCATCAATCTAGCAGTGATTCTATTATTTCTTACTCACAATTATCAAAAACAAACACGTAGAGTAAAGAACCAAATCAATATTTTAAGATACAAAATACCTTTTTCTCAGTTGTACAGATTATAATCTTGTCTTTAAATAAAAGGTTAGCTTTCCAACAATATTTATAGATATTGACAAAAACCTAAAAGGGGATTTTTAGCCTACATTCTACAAAGGAACATTAATTCCCGCAAAATTATTCTAAGTAGATTTAATTTTTCTTAAGCCAAACAGGCTGTAAATTTAACCATAAAAATTTTAACATTTCCATGATATTACCAAATGTAACTCGACACAACCCGAAAGGGGCCTCCGTGTCTACAAGACAACAACAATAATGCTATGTTTCTATTTGAAAGATTGGACTTGTTCATTAAATTACAAATGTTAGCCAAAAGGGAATTTTGATACACAATTGCCGAAAAAGAATTTTATACCTTTAGTATTCATCCTGAACACCAACGTGTTCCTGGAGGAAGTCCAGACAAGAGTAATTATTCCTCTATTCTACACCAGTATTTATGCCAATATTTTAGCTCAGAGAGGGGGGAGAGGGGAAACGCCAAAACAAAGGAGAAACACAACACATGACATAAGAGGGACGGAACATCTAGAAGCGTGGTGGAGCATGGAGAATGATCCAGACTAAAAGTTTCTATCGCTCACTGACGTCTCGGGCATCATACGTCACACTATTTTTCCCATGACACCTTGCGCCGACTTGAACTCCGTGCTTCATTCAGTCAGTCTTAGCACAAAGTTTATAGTGGAGTGTAGTTCGGGAGGCCGGCTCGGGAGACGTGATAACAACAACACAGGGCGATGGGGCATGGTAAGTCCACTTTAGTATTACTTCACCAGTGCTTCATTGATGTTTTAATCTTTTCTTGTAGTGGTTATTTCAATAAACGCTACAACTCTATGACGCCAACAACAAATCAACCAAATTATTGAAGTTGGACAGATTTGTGAATACTTTTGTAAATAATTTTTAAAATCCTTTCCCATCTCTTAGTAGATGTAAGATAATACTTATATAGCTTTTTAAAAAATATAATATATTAAATTTTAAATATTTGGTTTGCATATAATTTTTTTAAAAGATGATAAGGAACACAGAATTTGAAATTATTAGTATTACTTAATATGGTTATCAATATTTACCATTATAATATTCCTCATCATTTTATATTCTCAAAGCTAAATTTAAATATCAGGCAAATCTTTTATTTGTTTTAGTTAACTCCACGTCTTACTACACGTTCAGGCTATGTATAGTACAAATAAGTAGGGTTAAATTTAGGGGATTTGTAGGCGTACCCACATTTTTGTGGGAAGAGAAAGAAAGAAAGGATGGAAAAATATTTATGAAAACAAACTTGAGTATGCCTGAACCGGTTTAGAAACATGATCTTCCTGTCATTAATTACAGTCCAGTCTATTACTAGAATGACGCCTTGGACAATGCGGCCACCAAGACGGATTAATTAAGCCATCTAGAAAAATAAAACTTTTATTTTGTATAAGATTTCATTTTGATATTTAATTTATTTCACAGATTGTTTTATATTATAAATCTAAGCATCGCTTGGATTTCTAGAATTAAAATAAAATTATTTTTGCGTTATTTATATTAGTGAGATAAGTATTATTTTCAGTGAATGTTTGTTTTCCATATACTTGAATTAGATTATATTTTGAAATTAATTACTTTTGACAATTTTCATGCCTATCTGCACACACGAATATTTTGATTACAAAATTAGTTTTTCATGGTAAATTTAAAAAAGATTGCTCAATAATTGGTTCCAATTATCTGCGTTGACGTAGTTATGTTTCCTATCTCGTAAACATACAGCGAGAGCCACCATTTTAAATTACTTTTTAAGATTAATTCTTGTATGATTATTATTTGTGTTAGAACCGTTTCAAAAATGTATTATTAATTTTGTATATATTACTCTAGTCTATACAATACTTTGCAAGGTTAGTTATTTAACTATAGTGATATATATCATTTTATAAATGAAACATTTGAATGTATACTTTATAAACACAAACAAGAAAAATCAATATTAAACATTCACTGATTGTTACATAGTCTCAGACGTCAGCCTCCCAATGAACTGATTTGCCAGTTAAGAAAAGGTCCAGGTTCAAATCTCAAGTAGGTGAACTTGGGGTGGTTTTACACATTTGATTTCCATCAAGTGTGTTTTCACCTTCCACTAATGTGGGTATGTTTCATACTAGAAATGTACTTTTCCTTACCTTTTAGATTGTTACATTAACTTTTGGAGACCAGTGCTAAAAAAAATAACATGGGGATTGGTGCCATTGCATTTTTGCCACATCCTATAATGTTCTAAATAATAATCAAAAAAATATACTTTAATAATTAATATTATGATTAAATAAATATTTGAAGGATATTTTATTTTGTAAATTTTATTAAAATAAAATAAAATTACAAAAATGTTAAACCTTTTCAAAAACATAAGATTATTAGACCCTACTAGAAAAAAAATATAACAAAATATTGTAAAGCCTAATTTTATATTTTAATGTATGATAACATTACTGATTACTTACATCTACATTGTTAGGTATTATTTTATTTTAAATATACGGCAGCAATGAGCGTATTAACAACATTCTTGAATGGCGCCAGTTAAAATTCCCGTATTTCAGAAAAAAACACATCTTTTTGAATGTTTTATGAAATCACTACGTAGCAAGTAACTAATTAAGAAATACCTGGAGGTTATCCGACCTAATTATTTTAATTTAAAAAAATTACAGGCTTTCGAAATGAAACAGCGCCAGTCACAGAAGGCCATAAAAATGAAATTCAGATTTGATACATTTCGACGTTTCTTGATCCCTGAAAAAAAAAAATTGGTTTTTGCGATGCCGTCTGTTTTTACCTCGGGCTATAGCCGAAACTATTTTACCAATTGGGCTAAAACTTGGCAACTTGTGTTTTCGTACGGTCACCTAAAGGAGTTTTTGGAATTAGACATCTAAACCTAAATTTAAGGGTACCGGTAGTTACTGAAGTGAAAAATTTTTTCTCGAAACTCGCTCTAACGATTTTATTAAATTTTTATCTTTACACTGTTTATCATTATAACAAGAGGCATGCAAATGACTTTAAGGCTAATTTACAAAATATGGGGAAATTTTCAATTTTCATTATTTCTTCCGCAACTATTTGCGGTACGAAATAATCTTATTATTGTAAAGTTGTAGTACTATTAAGATAAAAAGTCTTTTATTGAAATATATTTTTATACAACCAATAATATATAATATTTATTTAGGTCTTTGAAAATGAATTTTTGATTCTTATGCTCTTTGGTGGACAAAGATGATTCTCTTTTCTCAATTTTTTGTAACATTGTTCCTAGTTCCTAATGCCTTTAAAGAGCAAGGGAAGTAACATGGATCTTATTTATTTATGATCTGTGGTATAGTGTTTTTACAAAATGTAAATAACTACTATTTCATTTCAGAAATCTTACAAGCTTATTAAATCTCTATTTTAAGATAAAAGTGGGAGAAAGTCAGTAGGTCCACCATTGTCCCTATTTATATTTTCTTTGAACGACTTGTTGTGCTCCAAGATTACTTGAAATCAGTTGAATAATATCAAAGACTATACTACACTCGCCCCCAATGCACAAATATGTTTATCTTCAATTAGTATCAGTTTTTCTGAGCAAATATAAAGTATTATTTTTATTGTTTCTTAAATGTAATGTTTTGTTTTTATAAGTGCTTTACATCATCATTATTATCATCACTAATATAATATATTCCCAGGAAAGACTTAAGGTTCTATATAAATGTTTTAAGTAGGTAGGGACAATCAGTTATGACAGAGTGTTATCTGCACGACCTACTCGTTTTTATAGTCACTTTATCACGACCGTAACAGTAATCGTATGGTCCACTGCGGCTAGTATCCTCAGTACAGCTTCAGAGATCTCGTCTCTTGGCTGTTACTTGTGGGGGTGGGAAATTAAGGACCGACAAAAATTATAAGGTTGCTGACTTGCGGTATATTTTAAAATTGAATAGTTACAATGTCCAAAATTAGATTTAAGAAACGTTTACTTGAGTGATATTTAAGATCAAAATATTACACAGGGTCAGAAACTACTTGAGGGATGATGCGCTTACTATAAATAGTGTGAACCTTGAGTTTATAGATGTAACAAAACGTCTATCAGTTACAAACTAACTTTTAGTCCTCGTGGGAAAACAGATCAACCGCTTCAAGAATAACAGTCTCAAACAACGTAATTAACACGAAATAAAACTAAAGTGGTATTTTAAATTGTTATAAAACCACCATAGTGGAACTTTTCTCTCATGTAAGCTCTTCATCGTAGCTAAACGCCTGTATAGTAAACTTAGAATAGCACGTTAGTAGGTATCAGTATCACTATATATGTGTGTGTGAACTCATGGGTCACTAGAGAAGTGTGTGTTGAACTCAGTGTCACTAGAAGATGTGTGTGGTGAACTCATGGGTCACTAAGATGTGTGTGGTGAACTCAGTGTCACTAGAGATGTGGTGTTGAACTCATGTGTCACTAGAATGTGTGTGTGAACTCATGGTCACTAGAGATGTGTGTGGTGAACTCATGTGTCACTAGAGTGTGTGGTAAACTCACGTGTCACTAAAGATGTGTGTGGTGAACTATTTTCACTAGAAATGTGTGTGGTGAACTCAGGGTCACTAGAGATGTGTGTGGTGAACTCATCGTGTCACTAGAGATGTATGTGGTGAACTCATGTGTCACTAGAGATGTGTGTGGTGAATTAGTGTCACTAAGATGTGTGGTGACTCATGGTCACTAGAGATGTGTGTGGTGAGCTCACGTGTCACTAGAGATGTGTGTGGTGAACTCACGGGTCACTAGAGATGGTGTGGTGAACTCACTTTCAGTTAAAAATGTGTGTGGTAACTCATGGTCACTATAGATGTGTGTGGTAAGCTCATGGTCACTAGAGATGTGTGGTGAAATCACTTGTCACTAGAAATGTGTGTGATGAACTCATGGGTTACTAGAGATGTGTGTGGTGAACTCACTTGTCACTAGAAATGTGTGTGGTGAACTCATGTGTCACTAGAGATGTGTGTGGTGAGCTCACGTGTCACTAGAGATGTGTGGTGAATTTAGGTGTCACTAAAGATATGTGGTGAGCTCATGGTCACTAGAGATGTATGTGGTGAACTCATGTGTCATTAGAGTTGTGTGATGAACTCACGTGTCACTACAGATGTGTGTGGTAAGCTCGTGGGTCACTAGAGATGTGTGTGGTGAGGTCATGTGTCACTAGATATGTGTGGTGAACTCACTTATCACTAGAAATGTATGTGGTGAACTCATGTGTCACTAGAGATGTATGTGGTGAACTCATAGGTCACTATAAATGTATGTG
The DNA here is from genome assembly GCA_033556935.1 of Timema podura. NCBI lineage: Eukaryota > Metazoa > Arthropoda > Insecta > Phasmatodea > Timematidae > Timema > Timema podura. Next base: position 56,837,584 of record JAVRXN010000005.1, read on the forward strand.
GTGAACTCATGTGTCACTATAAATGTATGTGGTGAACTCATGTGTCACTATAGATGTGTGGTGAACTCACGTGTCACTAGAGATGTGTGGTGAAATCACTTGTCACTAGAAATGTTGTGTGATGAACTCATGGGTCACTAGAGATGTGTGTGGTGAACTCACTTGTCACTAGAAATGTGTGTGGTGAACTCATGTGTCACTAGAGATGTGTGTGGTGAACTCATGTGTCACTAGAGATGTGTGGTGAACTCACTTGTCACTAGAAATGTGTGTGGTGAACTCATGGGTCACTAGAGATGTGTGTGGTGAACTCATGTTTCACTAGAGATGTGTGGTGAACTCATGGGTAACTAGAGATGTGTGTGGTGAACTCATGTTTCACTAGAGATGTGTGTGGTGAGCTCACGTGTCACTAGACTTGTGTGTGGTGAACTCACGTGTCACTAGACTTGTGTGTGCGATAAAGGCACGTCCCCAACAATCACCCCTCCATTTTACAATCAAGGAAGGCTTATGCTAAGCTCTGATTGGATAATTGTTCCATGGAAAACCTTCCCTTTACTTTGATAAAATGCACTTTCAACTAGATAATAGGTAAAATAATATATATTAATACAATAAAAAGACCCAAGAATGGCAGTATAATTTCAAATAAGGTTTCATAAGAATGAAAATTAATTGATTAAAAATTGAATATCCTAAAATTAAAGTTAATAATTTGAAATTTAGATTATATGTTGCTTACATTTTTGAACATAGCTTGGGCTACTTAAAAATAACATAGAACCCCAAGTGGCTTATAAATAAGATTTTAGATCAGCAAATACGGATAAGTAATTTCTAAATTAAGTCTAGAAGGGACAATTGAATAATACATAATGTAGGACTAAGAATACAATAGGCCTAGCTGATTAGTTAAATGTTAGTTTAAATATTGAGCTAACTAAATTTAATTGGTTTTATAAAATTATTAATATTTTTTTAAGTGTATTAAATATAGATTTACAAGATTAACTTAGTTCATTTTTTAACTTAAGCTTAATTGATATTTTATAGTTACATATGAACTTGTAGAAATTTCATTAAGGTTTTTAAATATTTTGGGTCAGCGTCGATCTGGCTAGTTCGGCTTGTCGTTGATCGCCGACCATAATGGACCTACGGGTTCCCAAAGGCGGCCCACGGCAGATACACTATAACAATCTGTGTTCGGTTTGGAACGTGATTTTCTTAAGTGGAACGTAATAAAATCTCTTGCCCCATAATAGACTCTCACAAATTTGAAACAATGCTGTTTTCCCCATCCTATACAGGTTTGAGGGGAAAAAGCGTCCCCCCTGCTTATGTTCCTCCTCAGAGAAAAATTGTGCGTTGTATTGTTACATGGGTACGAGAACAGATATTCATTGGACATGTTATTATATACAAATTTCAATATTAAAATAAAAAAAGATATTGTATAAAAATTTAATTTGAGAGATCTTCAGGAATCAGTCGCTTATAGATTGATGGTGGATAGATAGTACACAAGAGGTGGCCATAATGTACCAATTAGCTATTTGTGTTAATTTTGTTAAAATATACTAACGTTTGCTGCAATCAATAATAGTAGATGATTATAGTGGTAACGAATTGTATGAATTTCTTTAGTTAGATCTTAGAAAATTAGGAGTTCAAATTGCAAATTATGTCGCTTTTTCATTGAATGGACTTGGTAGCATAAAGGCAATTACATTCAAGCCTATTTAAATCTTAAAAAATTCCTCCCTTAGTTACACAGTCGTAAATTTGTTTGGATTAGTCTAGGAATCCTCCACTAAGCAATTATCATAAAAATTACAGTGGGAAGATCTTGTACTAAATGGTGACACTCATCACAGTCGTGATAAATTGTATCGCTTAAAAAAGATAGGAGCCAAGGGCTAATGGAGTAAACATAAGGCTCTATGATGGATTTTAATGAAACTGAGAGTGATTTGGTAGAGTCGTAACAATTGTTTCTTCTTACTTTCTCTCGACACCTCCAAGAAATAAGTATTATGATCATAAAAAAATCGATCTTGATATTTTTATATAAAAAAAAGTCAACATTTCAATAACCCTGAAACCAAAAATGTTTACGCGATGCTGACTTTCTGTGTCTATATCTCGGTCTAGACCCGAAACCATTTTACAACTGGGCTGAAATATTGTATCCAGGGTTTATATAAGGCTACCCCAAGGAGTTTTTTTGTAATCATACGTCTAACCTTAAAATTAAGTATAGTTTACTGAGGAGCAAAAAGATAAAAACAACATCTAATTTTCTTAAAATCCATTAAAATTATTTTGACTAAGATTTGTACCCAGGCACTGCTTGACATTACAAATTTTTTTAAAAAAAATGGCAGCTCTCACCCATAAAAATTATTCTGAGGGTACTTTACATTCTCTCGCTTTCCAATGAAAATGACTCTGAGGGTACCTTACATTCTCTCGCTTTCCAATGAAAATGACTCTGAGGGTACTTTATATTCTCTCGCTTTCCAATGAAAATGACTCTGAGGGTACTTTACATTCTCTGGCTTTCCAATGAAAATGACTCTGAGGGTACTTTACATTCTCTCGCTTTCCAATGAAAATGACTTTGAGGGTACTTTACATTCTCTCGCTTTCCAATGAAAATGACTCTGAGGGTACTTTACATTCTCTCGCTTTCCAATGAAAATGACTCTGAGGGTACTTTACTATCTCTCGCTTTTCTGTGAAAATGACCCTGAGGGTACTTTACATTCTCTCGTTTTTCTATGAAAATGATTTTGAGGGTACTTTACATTCTCTCGCTTTCTAATGAAAATGACTCTGAGGGTACTTTACATTATCTCGCTTTTCTATGAAAATGACTCTGAGGGTACTTTACATTCTCTCACTTTCCAATGAAAATGACTCTGAGGGTACTTTACATTATCTCGCTTTTCTATGAAAATGACTCTGAGGGTACTTTACATTCTCTCACTTTCCAATGAAAATGACTCTGAGGGTACTTTACATTCTCTCACTTTCCAATGAAAATGACTCTGAGGGTACTTTAAATTCTCTCACTTTTCAATAAAAATTACTTTGAGTGTACTTCACATTGGCAGAAGCAGGCAGTTTTGATCATATCCCCACAGCTATTTGAATTACTAGAGAATGTATAATTGATAAGTTGTAGAGCTATTAAAAATAAAAATATTTTATTTGAAATATATTTTTTTATTCTGAGCTATAATCAAATATATATTTTATCCTGGTGTTTGAAATATTAAATTGACCGTTATCCTCTTTGGTGGACAGAGATATTCCTTTTTACTGAATTTCTCTTTCACAGTGTATATTATTTTATTTATACTCTTTGGTGGAGTGTTTCTGCAACAATATACGTTATTTCATTTTACACATTTTGTAAGTTTTTAATAAATATCTCTATTTTAAGATAAAAGAGTAAGTAAGTGCTTAGCACCATACTCTTTATTTAGTAGATGTGAAGCAAGGTAGCTTTTACTGCAAAGCAAAACTTTGAGTCAGTACGTTACTTGAAAAATGGAATCAGATTAAAAATATATACTTGTGGCGCTAACAATTTTAGATTTACATTCTGTGACCTCTCTAATATCAATAATTTTACAAATGAATGTTATGAATTGTCTAAAAGCGTGGTACACAGTTGAAACAATAGTGTGGCTAATTAAACTAAAATTATTGCTATTTCTTAAAACGCCTCAAAAAATGACAAACATTTGGTCAAAATATTTTAAAGACAACTCTCTTGCTAATATTTGAGACGAGTTTACTGATATACAAATTCCGATTTAAAAAAAAGTACCGCGAGAGATTGTCGATAAATACAAAACAATTTATTTCAAAACCATGATGCTGCCAGTAGCCCCTTCTTACCCCCCAAACTCCCGACATGACTGAAAGAGAGGAAATCTGGCAACAGTCAGCTGAGAGAGAGAGCGAATATAAATAATATTATATTTAGCACCACGTCTTACTACCCGTTTGGGTTATACGATTAAGTACTAGTTACACTAATGGATAAGGAATTGGGAGGGTTGAATTTAGAGGAAGTGAATCCGCAATTGCGTGGAGGAAGAGTAAAAAACCATTTAGGAAAAACCACCCCCAGTTCACCCGACCGAGATCCGAACCTTAATCACCCCGTCCTCGGCAGTCGAGCTCAACACGACTAGCGCGTTAGCCAACTACGCCACTGAGGCGGGTGCGAATATAAAGCTTATCTCTATAAAACTTACAGTTCCCTCAGCAATGATATTGGGTGTAGTGAGTCTGAAGATGATGTAATGATATAGAATTATACATCCTAGTAATTTATTATTCACATTTGTTTTCAAAATTACGATATTATAAATGAGAGCGAGTAGTAAGATTTACTTGTGTTAAGTTGTTAAGTTGCAAGGTATGGCGACATGTTTTTATGTCTCTGTTTGAAAAGACAACGCAGTTTTGTAAATAGAAACGCACCTGGATGACCACACCTTTTTTTTCCTAAGAAGCTTCGAGAAGGAAATGTCGCTTGATATACCTCTTCAAGGTACGCATCTAATCACTTTCATTCCTGACGAGAATCCGTGTAGGTAGAGTCAATGAAATCTTAATACGTGTTCTATATCTCACGTGTCGGGAATTATCGTGTATATGACGTGATAGTCGGGCTTTTAAATTAATATCTACAACGTGTGAAATATCTAGCAAAAAAACTGTTTATCTACTTAAAATAAAAAACTATAAAAGACCAGAACTTTAAATTTATAAAATAAGACATCATCCCTTTTTAATTATTATAATACAGGATAGAAAACTTGGACCCAATTCAATCATTATACTGCGTATAACCCGAACGGTTTGTAAGACGCGGTGCTAATAATTATGAATTCAATCATTATATTAAATATCACACCAATGGTGGCGAACAGATATTAATATATCCGGCTAGCTCTTTAAACGTTACAATGGGGGCGAGCTTGATGATGTCAAAGACCAAGATGTTGATTTCTAACTTTGTATGAAAGAATATTCCTGCCTAGAAAAATGCTATAAGTGTTAACGTTGAGCATTTTCTGTTTTACATGAAATATCAGCGCGATCGGGACTCTTCACTAACCTGAACGCCATCGCTTTCAAATTTGTAAGTACTCTGTACGCAAGTAGCCTGTGAGAGGGTTTATTTTCTAAGCTTTAAGTTCTAAATATTGATTAAGAAATTTATTAAGCTATTTATTTTGTCCCCACTCTTGTTAATGTATTTAGAAAAAATACTATTTTCACGATCTCAACAAATATGAAAAATATATTAAATAGCAGAATCAAATGAAGAGCTTAAGTTATTACTTTGACAAGAAAAAATTATGCTTTCTCTCAGTGCCTTATCCCAGAATTGTTGGATACTTTTTTTCAATGACCCTACATTTTAATTTGATACATTTAGCGTCGGCGATTATGTAAATCAATAAAAATATTCTAATGTTTTGTTGCAGCGCAAAAGTTAAGTTATAATTCTCCACGTTGTTGTAATACAATCTGAAATGGCTATGAAAACATGTTCTTATTTACTCATTTGCATACTCTATGATATTATTCAGAGCTATAAATGATTTAATTATTAATTAATAAATATATCCTTGTTATAGTTAAAGAGATGTTTTATGTTTTGTTGTTGTATTGTTTTATTTTTACATTTTACTAAGCTGCACATTTGTATTTAATTTTAATTGTGTGAACTAAAGTAGTTTTAATCAATTTAATATTTGTAATTAGTTTTAGTTTTGATAGTTTAGTAAAGTATTTTTAAGCTTAGTTTGTGTGAGTTAAAAATGTATTTAGTTATATTAGTTTGGATGCCCCTGTCAATAATCCTAATTCTGGTTTGGCGGGGGTGTATCAGAATTATGTGAAAAAATACTAAAAACAAATTGTCTTGGGTAATTTATTTTTAAATTTTATAATAAAACTTAATTAGATCGATATGGTTTGTAGGGGGCCCTATGTAATACTAGCTGAGGGCCTGATAATGAGCCAGGCCGATGCTGGCTTAGACATTTCTGAAAATATTATTACCAAACTTGAATACAAATAATAAATATATGAATAACTTTAATAGTAGTAATATGAATAAAAGTTTTAGTAAACAATATTAATATAAATACTAAACAAAGTTGTTTCAAATACTAAAATTTCTTTCAAAATCAGGCATTGTAAACTATTGTCATTAAAATAAAGTATATTCCTATTTATCTTGTAGAATCTTAAAGAGCTATTTTCAAAAAATTTCAAAAATTTGCTTAAATCTTTCATATGTAAACTATTATCACATTTATTTATATTTAAAAATATATGTAGGCCTGCATAATTTATCTTGTAAAATATATTCCAAATAGCAATTTTGACATAAATAACTTTAATTTTTTTGAAAAATATTTAATTAGTGGGAAATCAGTTATCTATCAACAAATACTTTAATAATATATTTTTTAATTCATGGAATTATTATTCATAATTTTATAAATGATTTCATATTTCCAAATATTTATTGTCTGTAACATACCCGTACACAAACTTTAACACTATTAAAACGTACACAGTATTTTTTTAAAACTTGATACACTTCTTATGTATAGACTATATTTTGAAAAAGTCGTTATAGCAATTTTTTATACATTTCAAATTTCCAAAAATTTTCCTCAGTTAACCTTCCACCAAAAAACCAGCCCAGGGCGTTATTTGTTGGTTTAAGCACTTAATGTATTTTCATTTCAAACAAAATTATTCTTATATATTTTTGAAAAAATCAGATGTCAGTTAACTTTGTTTTTAGCTCTACGTCTTTCCATTTATTCGGGTTATACCCTTATGGACTAATTACATTGGTGGTTTTATGGATTAGTAAGGTCATATTTATAAGAATTCAACCAGCATTTGCGAGGATGGAGAGTTGAAAACCATTTTGGAAAGACCACTCTCAGTACACCCGACTGAGATTCAAACCTTGATCATCCCGTCATCAGCACTCTAGTTTACTGCAAGAGTAGTGTCCTAGTGTTAAGACTATTTGGCCATCGAAGCGGGTGTCAGTTAGCTAATCTTTACTTGAGAGCTAATGCTCTGTGTTAATTAATTACCCTTAGCCTGAGAGCTAATGCCGGCTGTCAATTAATTACCCTTAGCTTGATAGCTAAAGCCGTGTGTTAGTTAACTACCCTTAGCTTGAGAGCTAAAGCAAAAGTAAATTCAAAAATTAACCTGAGGTAATGTACGACTATAAAAACACTGGTTAACAGCCATTTTGCATCTGGTATGTGATTGGTTGTAGGATATGAATCTACCTTTGGAAATGCTCTTTCATGTAAGGTTTTAAAGATATTTGAGATGTTTACTTTTTTTAAAGATTTTTGTGTTGTTTGTGTTCAATTTTTTTCCCATGAATTATCACTGAATATGCTGGTTGCACTCTGTATTTTGATGCAATACATGATGGAAGAAGTTCTAAAAATAGTCACTAGATGGTAGGGTAGTTTAATTGAGGGAGAATGGTACTGCCATTGACCGTTGGAGGTGACTAATCTAGCCACACTAGCCCTGTTGTTTAGTGCGTGTTGAAATTTGGATGGTGTTAATCACTTTGCATATTTCTATTTAATGATACCTTAGTTTGTGTTAGTGTGTGGTCTTGATTTTCCTGTGTGAACTAGTGAGACGTTCTGATATATTTAGTGTATAGTTAGTACAGTGTTCTTAGCGTAATGGCGTAAACTTCATGGTTGTGTAAACCACCCCAATAACTTTTGATATGTATGTGGTAATTTAACTCCAAAAACCCAAAGAAAGCCAATCACTGACTTAGTTAAGAAGGCTTGTAAAAACTGTACTTTGATTGGGCTCTTGGAGGTCAGGATAAACCCTTTGTACCTCATATTGCTTGCATAACCTGCACAACTACCCTTATAGAATGGTGAAAGGAAACCACCGAACCATGCCGTTTGCTGTTCAAATAATTTGGTGCGAGCCAAAAGATCATGTGGACTGTTATTTTTGCCTGACAAATATTGCAGGACATTCCAGTAAGACTAAACATACAATTAAATATCCTAATGTTTCTCCAGTATATATGCCTGTGCCTCATGGGGAAGGCTTACCTGTTCATGCTTGTCATTTGCAAACCAATGCATTAGAACCCTCAGAGGAAAGTGAATCAGAAGATACACGACCTTTGTAAGAGTACATCCCTGAAACTCATGACAGATCGCCTCACCTCATAGAACAGAAGGAACTGAACGATTTGGTCCATGATTTGAAACTTTCTAAACAGCAAGCTGAATTGCTGGGTTCTAGACTGCAACAATGGAACCTTATAGAGCAAGGTACAAAGATTTCAAGTTTTAGAATAAGAAATAGCTGTTTGTCTGGATATTTTGAAATGAAGAATTGTATGTGTGTGTGTGCACAGACGTGAATGGTTTGATGATGGAGTTGGGTGTTCAACATAATCCACATGAGTGGAGAATATTTGTTGATTCATCTAAAGAAAGATTAATAGCTGTGCTATTGCATAATGGCAACAAACTTTCATCAGTGCCTTTGGTGCATGCGTTGGACATGTTGGAAACTTATGAAAGTATGGCTTTGCTGATGGAGTGAATAAACTATAAAGATTATGAGTGGCAGATAGGCTGTGATTTAAAAGTTGTCATACTGCTTACAGGTTTACTGGGTGGATTCACAAAATACTGTTTTGTTTTTTTTGTGCTTGTGAGACAGCCGAGATACAGAGAACCTCTACAAAGTCAAGGAATGGCTTTTGAGGAAATTATACATTGCGGGAAAGTAAAATGTGAAGTTTACTCCATTGGTTGAAATGAGTAAAGTTTATACCTCCTCTTCATATAAAGTTAGACTTGATGAAGAACTTTATAAAAGCTCTTGATAAAGAAAGTCAGGCCTTTAATCATTTGAAAAAAATGTTTCCCAATTTGAGTGAAGCATAGCTAAAGGAAGGTATATTTATTGGGCCACAAATTAGGGCATAGTTGAAAGATCCAACCTTTGATGCTTAGCTTACAAATATCGAGTTATCTACTTGGTCCTCTTTCAAAGCCATTGTTTACGGCTTTTTGGGCAACAGAAGAGACGATACATATGTTTCCATAGTGAGTGGTCTATTGGACAAATACAAGAACATTGGGTGTAGAATGTCACTAAAAACTTACTTTTTACACTCACATCTTGACTTTTTCCCAGAAAATTGTGGTGCTGTTAGTGACGAACAGGGTGAACGCTTTCACCAAGATATCCTGACCATGAAGCATCGTTACCAAGGACATTGGTGATGGGTGATTACTGTTAGTTTCTTTTTAGGGAGACTGATGAAAAACCTTACAACAGAAAATCATCGTCATCCCATTTTGTCAAAGAAAAATTACATTAAACTTTGAAATATATAATATCATGGCTAATCGTGTGTTATTTGTATGCTTTTTGTTGGTTTAAATTAGTTTTTTACTCTATCAAGAGAACATAGGTGAGTTCTAAGGGCTATGTTTTGTTTGTATTTAAAATGGTAAATATTTGCTAATGTCATGTTATTTTTTATTGTATTAGAGCTGTGTATCATGGAAATGTGACGCAGTAGAGAAAATCTGATTTTTCCACTGAATTCAGCACCCAAAAATTAGTTATATCCACCCATTTACAAGCCAAAAAAAAAAATTGTTGACCAGTGTAATTATCTTAACATCATGTTTGAACATAAAAGTCAAGCTTAATCATAATATGAATTTGTAAAATGTTCAGAGTCACAATACTTTTTTTATGAGATAAAAAAATAATTTATTATTTTGAGAGTAGACAATTGAATTAAACAATGCTTTTATATGTGTTTTAGTTTGATTTATGGATTGTTAAAATTTTATATATATACTTTTAAAATATAAAAATTGAATAGTGACACAGAATTACCGACTAATAAATGTTTTTCAGTTCCACAGCTTCATGAAAATGTCACCAATAAAAATCATGCGATCAGGATCAGTGTTATAAATACAAGCTGATTCAATAATCATATTTTCAGTGAATGAGAGGTATGAATTCTAATCCCAGCAATATTTACTGAGTTAATTTTTCATAAATGGCTTCCCACTTTCCTTCCAAGCTAATGCAGTGTATTTCTTTCTAATTGCTACCTTCCTCCCCCCTTACTCGTTAGCGTAATTGATAAACAACGTAAAACCTGAACGGGTGCACGGGGTAGAAAGACGGTCAAGCAAAACTATTCACAAATGTGACGATATTTAACTTAATGATTGGCTCCTACGTTTTCTAGCCAAACAACGACTAAAAACCTAATTAACTCATTACATTGTTTTGCAGGATCCTCATATTTATACTCGCCCAGGATTTCTACTTAACCACACAGACAGGTTAAGGATGATAATGGTGATTTGGAGGATAATTGTATCCATCTGCATTTGGTGGATGAAGAATTGAAAGACATATATTTAAAGAAAACTACCTTAATATACTCAAACAGAATTCAGAGCCCGACCTCCCTACCACTTGTAAACCAGACAAGACGAGACTGAGCACTTGGTCCGATTGCTTAAAACCTACATATATTTGATTTTGTAGTTATTTTAGATATATTTCCAAAATATAGAACTATTTATATATATATATATTATGGCTTGGAATTAGTAAAAATAATAAACAAATAAATATTTTAACCCAAGAAAGAGAAGATCTCATAACGCAACAAATGCCTAGTATTTTTTTCAAATAGAAACTATATTTGGAGCTATTTATTTTCCCTTACTCTTCAAGCCTATGGAGTATAAAGCGTGTTTCCTAATCTGAAACTTTAAAACTTCACAAAAAATAAAATGGGAGGTGATACTGCGCCGTAGCCTTCTCCAAGAATAAATTTGAACTATTCATATGATTTATTTAACATAATATACTCAGGTAAAAGTCAAAAGATTCTATTATGTAGGCTATTACTTTGAAATTTAAAGGGGTGTAGGCCTAATGTATATTTTTTAACCTAGTTTAAAAGATATACATTTCATAATTTGAAGGTATTGTTGATGAATATTATTACAGCCAACATCAAATTATTGTCTTTCAAAAACAATCTAAACTAGACTTATGAAGTGATATATTTAGAAGATATTTAAACTGAGACACAACATTAATTTGAATTTCTTGTGAAAATAAATAATTTAAAATTGTATTTGGTAGTTTGTGTTGCTTTCAGTAGATGTATCAGTGAACGTTACATAGCAAAGCATAATTCTTGTATAGAAATAACTTTGTTCGTTTCTAGGCTAAAAAATGACATTTCCATTAGTTAGAAAATGGACATCACTAACGGGTAAGACAGTGTGTTTGAAAGAGATGGTTAGTGCCCATAAGAGCCTGTACTGCAATGGCCCACAGAAAGTCAATGATCATTGAGTGAATATGATGTTTTTATATTTAGAGACTCTATTTTATAAATGTCCTAGTAAATCCTGGTGATGTTCTAAACATTCACTCTCATCGCAATATGTCATCATGTAGAATTGCTTATGTTATTGTGTATATGTCAAGCTCAAAACATAAAACGCCCAATGAGTGAAATAAACGACCAGAACGCTTTATGGTGTTAAAAGGAAAAGCCACAACAAAAAATGTAGCGTCCTAGTTGATTTTAAAGAGCCACAACGCGTTCTGTAATTTTTTAAAACTGCCATACGGTGAAAATGATGTTGTGGCCGTTAAAGAAAATGATCACAACGCGTGTGGTATTATGAAAATACCACACGCGTTGTGTTACGTAGTTTTTACGGCCACGACATGATGTCAGACAGGTTTTAGACAATTTTCTGAAAAGGTGACGGTAAATAAACTCGTTATATACTTACCAATTTAATGATCATACATGACACATATGTATAGTTAATAACAACGGTAAAGCTAATTGATCTTTACAGGATTTGTTAGAATGACACTCAGAGGTAAGGCTAGGCTAGGTTAAGTAGGTTGGGTTAGGTTAGGTTAGGTTAGGTTAGGATACTAAACTCTTCTGACATCGCGTCCTAGTTGTAAAAAGAAACGACCACGATGTGTTGTGTTATTTCATGGCCATCTTTGGTGAACTGGGGGAGGTTTATCCTAAATGGTTTTCTACTTTCCCTCCACGCAAATGTGGGTTAACATCCTCTAAATTCAACCTTCACAATCCCCAACTCATTAGCATAATTAGTACTTAAGCGTATAAAGCAAACGGTTAGTAAGAAGCGGTGCTTAAGAAAAAAGTTATGGACCAGTGTGTTAAATGGTGCAACTCAGCTTTTAGTGACGTCATGAGGCCAAGCGATCTGCTGGTTCTTACGGAGAATTGTGGGTATATTTACATTTTTCTTTATTTAAAAACTGATGTCACTTTGAATGATACCAACAATTATTTACTAATTTAAATATATTTTACGTATATCATTCAACAATAATAGTTCAGATGTTGAAAATACAACAAATAAACATATAAATAGTAATTTTAAAATAAAGTTGCTAGATAAAGATTATGTACCGTTCACAAACACGATTAGAATATTATGAAGAGAATTACAAAAGGGCACTGGCTCGAAGCCTAGAAAGAGAATTCATTGTTGCACTCATCCAATGACCCCCGGCTCAATTTCCATGTCCAACAAATATTTTCTTAAAATTAAGAGTGTTATTTATGTAATTGGTTTGAACACTTAAGAGCCTGGAGATAACAACTTTGGAACATTACCTTTGTAGTGTTTAACTTTATTTATTTTGTGAATCTGAACAAGAAATTTCACTGCAAAGTATTTAATTCCTATATGTAATATAGTTGATCAGAAGGTTATTTTCAAGCGATGATGAATCCAAACAAAATAATTCACGAAAGAATTTTACGCAGAAACGGTTGTTAATAAATTGATCTAAATCTGGATGCTTACAAATGCTAAGGCCAAACATAGGAAAAGCTTCTTGTTAGCACTGTGTCTTACTATCCGTCCGGGATGTACTCTTATGTAATAATTAAGCTAGTTGTTTTAGGGATGAGGAACGTTATATTTATAAGAAGTGTACCCATATTTGCGTTGAGGGAGAGTGGTAAACTATTTTGGAAAAAGCTCTATAAAACCGACCGAGATTATAATAATATCTATCTCTCCATCATCGGCAATCCATTCTACTACGAGAGTAGCGCCTTGGACCATGGGACCACCGAAGCGAGTGCAAGGGAAAAGTTTCTTCACATTTTAGAGCTGAATAAACTTATGTTCGAAATTTTCTCTTGATAAAATCTTCATTATTGTGGGCCTATTTCCATTAATTCCAATCCTCAAAATTGTTATTGATGGACTAGTTAGACTACATTCTAAACGAACAGACAATTTGTAGCAAGCGTAACCACAAATGTACCAAACCGAGGATTCTGGAATCATGTCAGCTGTTAATGTTTACTATCACTAATCACATTTAACAAATTTGATCCATTGTATGTTTTGTAATATGACCTTAAACATAATGTAATAGAAGCGTGATCCACGCAAAATTTCAAATCAAGGAAGTTAAACGAGAAACAAACATCCCGCACAGTAAAACAAACTGAACCAAAATTAATAAGCAATACTGCACGTGGCTGTGTTGTGTACCGACCTCAACGCAGTGTTGCCAAACTTCAGTATCCCAGGCTGTAACTAAAGAAGGCCGTGGTTATTTCCATAATGCCGGAACGAGAGTTGTGGTCATTTTATTAAGTGGAAGGACTACCTTGTAAAACTTGAGAAGCGCTATCAGCGCAACTCCTAAGAAACGTCCATATATTGAACTATTTGGACTGTTTAGCCGACACCGAACTAGAGTTACGGTGTTGTCATATCTGTCAAATTTGGTCTAAAAGAGTGAGAGGGAGCGAGCTAATCTGTTGTTTACATGGGTCAAGTTTCTTGGAAGGGAAAGGCTAGAGTGCGGCTTTTATCAAAGACCACACCATGCAGAAATCTGCTGCTTTATTTTTAGCTTGAACTAATATAATCAGTAATATGGTTTTCTTAATATTTCTTACCTTGAGGAAGAAAACATTTTTAATTTGACGTTTTCGTATTAGACTGGTTTGCTGGTGACGAGTTTGGGTTCAAATCCCAGTAGTGTATACTGAGGGTGTTTTTTTAAAACGGTTTTAAACACGCTATTATTATTTATTTATATCACCACGTCTTACTATCCGTTCGGGCTGTACACTTATGTAATAATTACTATAATGTGTTAGGCATCAGGAAGGTTAAATTAAGAGGAGGTGCATCCATATTTTCGTGGAGTGAGAGCAGAAAACTATTTAGGAAAAACCACCTGTGAGCACCCGACCGGAATCGAACCATGATCTCCCCGTCTTCAACATGTCAGTTGAACACGGTGAGTAGCACATACTATTGGACTGGATTGCTGGTGGTGGGGAGATTGAAATTCAAATCCCAGTTGTGTGCAATAAGGGTATTTTTCCTTAAAATGGTTCCCAATCTCACTCTACGCAAATGTGAGTACATTAAATCTAAAATGTTACCTTCCTCATTCCAAGTTCATGCATGTGTACAACTCAAACTGGAAGTAAGTCACAATGAAAAAAAAAACTATTGTGATGACTACCAAGAGTGTCGGCGAAACTTTATTAGTTTCGGGCAAGGCAGTTGTAAAGAAATATATTTTTGAGGAGTTTTTAGGGGAATGACTCAAAGCCAATGGGAAATGTTTGAAATGGAATGCCACTAAAAGCTATTTGGGCATGGCGCTTAAGCATTTAAAAATAATAATAGATTGTTATAGAATCTATTTGAAGTTTGATACAAACCATCTTTCAGCTTCAAACTCAAGTATATCAGAGGGAACCAAACAAACTGGAGGAAGACACATTTTGATGGGGAGAGGGGTGGAGAAGAAATTGGTGGTAATACCCCGCCCTATCAAACCTCCCCCCTTCCCAGTTCACCCTCAATGAGTAACATTGGATATAAAACTATCAACAGACACACCGTAGAATGTAGATCATTTCCTCAGCATCTGACTTAACCCAAGCTATGAGGGGTGAGGACAGTGTCTGATGATGATAATAATAATAATAATAATAATGGTGATAGAGATATCTTAGCAATTAACATAAAAAGTGTTTATTTTTTTATATCCTTTTTCATGGACGAAGAAAATTTTGGGTCAGAGATGTACCCTTCTTTAAAAGTGTTAGAACCCTTAAAAGGCAGGGGGGCCACACACATATGTATAAAACATAAATAAGAAATTGTGTTTTTTTACTTTATTATTTACTTTAGTTTCTTATATTACACCATCCAGATACTAATAATAATAATAATAATTTTAATATAAACTTAAAGATGCACTAAAATCTCCTATTGTAAAACTAGCTTGATCTACATTAGCTTGTAACATGTACAAAGACATAACTATGCAGTAATTGACCCACGGTGGATGCCCCCAAGGAAAAAATACACCACCGTCCCCAAATCTTATGAATAATTGTAGATTATAAAAAAATATTTAGACATTTATTATTGGAATTATTTTATAATACGTAATAATATAGAGTAGGTAGGTTAAATTTAGAGGAAGTGTACCCACATTTGCGTGGAGAGATAAGAGTGTAAACCCATTGAGGAAAAACCACTCTAAGTGCATTACCATACAGACATAATATTTGATAAAATTGTTGCTGAAAAGTTTCAATATAATGTAAAAAACTTAATCTGAATTGAATAAAACAATATTAATAAATATTATAAACAAATCTTTAGTCAATTATCAATATTAACACTTATAGAGGCTAAACAAACATTGATCTCTGTGAAATTGTCTACACTTTCCTCCAAGGACAAGCTACGGGCAGTAGCTCAACAGTCAACATATCTAATCCCTGCAGCCTTTATTGATTCATGTGAATCTTAAATAATTTTTAGTAAAGTTTTGAAAATGACCTGACAGCTGTTTCTATTGATTTTACAGAAAAATATGTACATACATTTTTGTACAGCATAAATTATGCGCAATAAAATGACTATTGAGTAATTTTTGATTGAATAATGAGATCTTTACGAAACAATGATAGGCCTGAATGACAACGCTTTCATATATTAGCAAATTAATTTTGGGTGGGTGGACCTGCGTGATGGGCCCTATTTTGAGCGTGGGCCTGTGGCATTCTGCCACCACCCTATAATTACACCAATGAACTTGTAGCTATTAAGAATTTCAAACTCTATTAACCTATTTTTTATTAATTATATTCGATAATCAAATATAGCTTTATACGTTTATACATATTTTAACATGTATAACACTCGCTTTGATGGCTTCATGGTCTAACGCGCTACTCTTACAGTAGACTAGACTGCCAATGATGGGGAGATCAAGGTTCTAATCTCGGTCGGGTGTACTAAAGTTAGTTTCTCCAAACTGGTTTTCCACGCTCCCTCCACGCAAATGCGGGTACAATTTCTATGATTATAACCTTCCTGATCCATAAAACCACTAAACAATTTTGAAAAAAAATCTATTCACAAATTCTCTGTTTATTTTGACAAAAATTTTAATCCGACATTTACCTCAGGAACTGAAAGAAAATATTTTGACCAGATTAAATTAATATTATATACATATATATTATATATATATATATAATTAAATAAAATATAATATTATATTATATATAAAATATAATATTATATTATTAAATAAATATTATATATCATATATATATAATATATATATATATATTATATATAGTCAAATTTGAAGATAGCATATAGAACAATTTTCTGCAAAAAGAAAGATTTTATTTTTAAAAATGTATAATTTTTATAGAATAAATATTACACTTATTGCCTGTACTTCAAAAATTATAAACACTAACTCTAAAAATAAGTATTTGAAATTACAATAAAACATAAAGAAATATACTGCAAGAAAATGTTTTTCACCCAATTGTATAGAAAATATCCATCCATCGATTTTGACCAAATTTGGTAGGCTTAAACACAAGTTTTACATTGAAGCATGATCATTTTATAATCTATTTCTCCCTTATCAATCACTTTTGTGTCAGGGACGTTCATAATATATATACACATCACTAGCTATTTTATAATTTTAGCTACACACATATAATAATAATAATACATCCATTCTACAACTTTATACATTCAAAGTCCTTCATCAAAACTTCTGCAATGAACACAACGTTTTTAATTTTATTAGGGACCTGTGCTACAAATTTTGGTTGAATTCCGACCGCGTGAATTGAAGTGTTTTTCCTCGTGATTGCTCATTTCCTCCACGCAAATGTGGGAACACTTTCTTTTAATTACCGTATTTATTATCTACCCTACTTTATTATTGTAAATTTACGGATAACATCAAAGAATATTAAGAAGTGAAGCATTTCTAATATCACAAGAACAAAAAAAAAAAAATACATGGAAATAATCTTTACACTGCACACTCTTATATGTGTGAGTAACATCCTCCTCTTAGTATTTGTGTTCCTCCCTTCCCTTCCTCTCTAAAGCTTACGTTATTTCCAAATCTTTGACTATGGCACGCGAGGGGTGCGAGAAAGTAAAAATGATATTTGTGATGAAACTATTTTGTTAAATAATAATTGTCAAAATTAAATATGTATCTGTGTTAATGTTATTAATTTTAAAAGAGTGGTGGTCCAGGCATGTTCAATAGTCCCAATAGCAAAATAGTTTCAAGACATTCATCTATTGTGACAAGTGTATTTCTTGTTCAAATTACCAATAGTCCAAAATGATTTAGTTAGCCCCGTATTATCAATACCAAATTATTGACTCTGTTTACATATCAGATTACCAAAGGTAGGGCCAAAGTGTTTGATTGGTACACCAAAGTGAACCGAGCCCGTGTGGGTTTTACGCCGATGTACTAATTAAGCTAATGTGTCAGAGAAGGGTAAGGTTGCTTTTAGATGACTTACACTCACATTTGCGTGGAGGGTGAGTGGAAAACATTTTAGGAATAATAACCTCATAGCACCCAACTGGGATCGAACACCAATCCCCGTCCTCAGCAGTCCAGTTTTTTGCAAGAGTAGTGCCTTAAATCATGAGGTCACCAAAACGGGTCCTGTAATTATATTAATTAGGTATTCTACGCACATGATTTGAAATTAATGGATGGATTTTAAACTACAGTATTAAAATTGTATTTTTCATGCAGAAATTATAATAAATTCATGACACTTTTTTTTATCCAATTCACAAGAGTAGAACATTTTATTTTTCTTTCGTCTGGTTGAGAGATAAAGTAGTTTTTTATTTTATTTTCTTCGATCTCTTTTTACAGAAACGGCTTCCATTGCAAAACACGTGGTATTCACACAACTGATTTAATAAATGAACGCAGTCGAGTTGATATTTTTCCTGAGAACATCTGCTCGTCACCGTGCAACGCTTGGCATCACTGCCATGAGTTTTCTCGAGAGGTTCATTTTGTTCAACATTACACCGCTAGGTCACAGGCTACTGCACCACAACACTTTTTTGAATCAAAATAAAACTGTACCACTTTATTTTAGTTTAGAACAATAAGTATGCTGAAAAATGAAAGGATAATTACTCTCAATCATATTTACTGGGTTTATACTTTGTCTGCAGATTTTTTTTAAAAACACACTAAACCAAGAAAATACGATCATGCAAAAATTATTTAAACAAAGCTGCTTAAAAATATTTAACTTTTAACTGGCGTTAAATTATACTAAATGATAGAGAAATGTGTTTATTGTAATAAAATGAAAACCGTTTTAGCCTAAGTCTTCCCAAATTTAAATGACAAGCCCAGTTTGTTTCATGCAGTGATCTTTAAATTATTTTTTTAAACTTAAATTTGAATTGGCTGGGTAGATAGGAATAAACTATAAACCATGTAAATGAATTGATCTTTAAAGTAGTAAAAATCTGATTAAAATATGTATAATAGTTTTCTTAGTAATCATGTACAGAGAAATTGCCTTAGAAACCGGCCGCGCTCATCTCTCATGGTGATCCATCCCCTTAACAGCCATGACAAGAATTTCTTTGTACGGCATTTTTTTAAACAGCAAGAACGCGTTATGGCTTTATAGAAGCAATAAGGACTTGAACTTTAATGTCATTACTTTTTCTCTAACACTACAACTTGTTCTGGTCTTATCTTTCACTCATTGATACTTTTCTGATTTTGGGCGTAATATATAACATACTGCGCCAGCAGAAATACGCGAAGAAATAAGTTAAAATAATGAGTACAATATTTATAGAATATTAGTAAATTTGTTGGAGTCCAAGCAGATACAGGCATTAATAATTCAAAATTGACTGTAGTTTTCAGTTCAATGTGATTGTCAGAAGAGATGGCCAAATGTGCAACTATCTAATAGACTAAACAGAAGCAAAATATATCCCGTGTGTGGGATAATCGTGAGCACTGGGCATACCACCAACTTGTGTGGGCTTTTAATGACTTCAAACTCAAAGATATTCTGTCATACATATAGCTTGATTAACCCTGCCCACGAGCCTAATTTACAGAACGTGATGTACACGCTGCTATTTTAGTGAAGCATTTCACGCGTTCTATGAGCCTATATAATAGATCATAGAGTACAAGGTTCACATTATTTGTTTAGAGCATTATTTCACGCGTTCTATGAGCCTATATAATAGAACATAGAGTACAAGGTTCACATTACTTGTTTAGAGCATTATTTCACACGTTCTATGAGTCTATATAATATAACATAGAGTACAAGGTTCACCATACTTGTTTTGGGGATCATTTCTCACGTTCCACATACCTATATCCTAAAAATAAATCTAAGGCACAGAATATACAAAATAGTGATTTTACCGGTTGTTCTTTATAGTTGTGAAAGAACATTAAAATGATTTAGAGTAATCGAAACCTAGGTTCTTAGGAAGATAAATAGTCGAAAAAGGAATGAAGATATTGGAGGAGTATAAATGGTTACATAGTGATCAATCGCATATCCTGTACTCATCACAATATAGCTATTGTATAATTAAATCTTGCAGAAAACGGTTGGAAGAAGGTTCATTGTAAATGGGCGAAGGTAGAACTATGTTCAGGATATTGACTTGTAAACCAAATGGAAAGAGACCATTGGGAAGGCCTGGACACAGATGGGAGTATAACATTGGAATTAACTTGAAGGAAATAAGGTGTAATGAGGTGGACTGGATATAGCTAGCTCAAGATAGGGACAGGCTGTAATGAGGTTGACTGGATATAACTAGACCAAGCTAGAGATAGGTATCATACTTTTTTAAGTGGGGCAGTGAATTTTGAGTTCCTAATGCCAAAGTGTAAATAAGTAACTACTCAATCACAAAAACTAAATGTGTTATAAAAAGGAAAAGTTTCGCCTTAAATAAATGTGATAATATTTCTATGGCTAAATTACATATTCGGATAGTTATTCTTAATTTACAATGATTTTAATCAATTTTATTTAAAAGGATAATAATTCACTAATTTAAGTAAAAGAAATATAATGTAGTTTTTATAATAAAGAATGGTAAATAATAGGAGTCTGGTAATTTAAGAGATCAAAACATGCCGGTTAGCATTTGGTTTAAAAGTGAAGATCATCTATTCTGGTTTTACGAAGACGGAGAGGTCTGGGGTGCAAGGGGCGAACTATTTAGTAAAATATTTAGACCAATCGGGTGTATTGTGGGTGGTTTTCCTGAAATGGTTTTCCACTTTCCCTGCCCGAAAATGTGTCATAATTCTCCTGAGTTTTACTTGTTTACATCCCCCCACACAAGCTTAACTAATATTTATGCCTACAGCCCGAACATGTATTGAGACACGATTTAAAAATAGCAAATATTATAAAAACATTCAATTTAATTTTTTTTTAAATACTTTATTGTAAATTAAATTATTTAAAAACAATAGTTGAACGCTTCACTATCGTTGTGTTTAGTAAATTAATTAACATACAATTTCTGAACACAGCACATGAGAATTTCTATGAGCGAGTTCAAAGGGCCCAAAAATTTTACCAGAAACGGTATTTTCACATTACACCCAGGGTTCTTTTACAAGTCACAGTTGACTTGAGAGCGACGGTTTTATTTTCTCTCCTAAAGGCTGTGTCACACTGTGCTACTTCACTAGCCACTACTTGAGTAGCTGCTAAGGCTGTGTCACATTGTTCTACTTCACTAGCCACTACTCGAGTAGCTGCTAAGGCTGTGTCACATTGTTCTACTTCACTAGCCACTACTCGAGTAGCTGCTAAGGCTGTGTCACACTGTGCTACTTCACTAGCCACTACTCGAGTAGCTGCTAAGGCTGTGTCACACTGTGCTACTTCACTAGCCACTACTCGAGTAGCTGCTAAGGCTGTGTCACACTGTGCTACTTCACTAGCCAATACTTGAGTAGCTGCTAAGGCTGTGTTACACTGTGCTACTTCACTAGCCACTACTTGAGTAGCTGCTAAGGCTGTGTCACACTGTGCTACTTCACTAGCTACTAGTTGAGTAGCTGCTAAGGCTGTGTTACATTGTGCTACTTCAATAGCCACTACTTGAATAGCTGCTAAGGCTGTGTCACATTGTGCTACTTCACTAGCTTCTACTTGAGTAGCTACTAAGGCTGTGCCACATTGTGCTACTTTACTAGCCACTACTTGAGTAGCTGCTAAGGTTGTGTCACATTGTGCTACTTTACTAGCCACTACTTGAGTAGCTGCTAAGGCTGTGTCACACTGTGCTACTTCACTAGACACTACTTGAGTAGCTGCTAAGGCTGTGTCACACTGTTCTACTTCACTAGCCACTACTTGAGTAGCTGCTAAGGCTGTGTCACACTGTGCTACTTCACTAGACACTACTTGAGTAGCTGCTAGTAGTAACCTAGTGCGCCATAGAAATTAGCGGCTACTACTGCTCGCTGGCGAGAGAAAATGCAGTTGCTAGAGAAGTTGTACATGTTCAACTTTTGGCGCTATTTCCCAGCCAGTAGTCGACTTTAGGTTCACGTGACTCACTCGCCGCTAGCGAGTAGCGCTCTAGTTGCCCAGTGGGACAGTGGAATCGCGGTGCAGTAACGGATGGTATTTATCACCACGTGATTCGTATCGGTGTGTGCTGTATTTATTTTGTGTTGAAATTCAATCCAAACAACCTCGGATTAGTTCTACTCGCCACCACTAATCGGCACTATCTTAACATCATGGACATAGTAATTAGCGGAAATGAATAAGTACACCGATAATTAGTAGCGGATAGTGAAGTGCACATGTGACACAACTTGGTTTGAGTACGGATTTTATCACGCATGAAAAATCATTCGTTGGACCCCAGCTGGGGGTTTGAACCCACTAGCACTGTTTTCCGAGGTGAAACACTTTATCCTAAGAAATCAGGTCGACTAAAAATAAGAAATATCTAAAAATTTTGCAAAAATAAATGTCCTGGGAATTAATACAAAAAACAAATGAAGCACTATTTTCTTGGAGTAACAGGGGGGATTGTTGGTAGGTATGCACGTGATACTGTCCATATGGGCTGTTCGCATATTCACACTTGTCAAATAATTATGTAGAATGTATGGGTTTGAATAAAAGGTATCTAAATTCGCTAGGAGAAATAAATCTTATTGAAACACTATCTCATTATACTCTTTTGGGAATGAAACCCGACCTCCATATTATCAGTCAAATAAAACTGGTACCTTTGTCCGATGTCCTATTATTGGAGGAAGTGGTGATATTTAGATACAAGCTGATCTGATCTTTGAAATATTCAGAAATATTTTTGTTGAGTTATTTATATGGACTTTCTATACGTACTGTACATAATTAAGAAAGTGCATGAAATATTAACAACTTAATCTAAGACATGACAAGGACAATTACACACGTCTTTTTTTTTATTATCTCTGGGATTGAACCAGGTCCACTTTGACGAATTTCACTGAACCTATTACGCGTTATTAACTGAATATTATGATACAGGCAATGTCGACTCTCAATCAGCATTTGTGAATGAATATACAGTGAATAATACAATCAATAGTGAGGTGGCTGTTATTGGGGACTGTTGACTGATTATTCCATGGTTTCCATCGTTCAATAGCTCTAGTCACTGTCTAGTGCTTTAGTGCTTTCGGACACAGCAGAGTAATCCCTCTCTCCTCTTTACCCTCATCCTTCCACTCACTCCTAGCTCTTATTCCTCCTAAGCCAGTTTTGCTAAATTGCCTGTAAAATAGCCAATATATATCATGGCAACTTTGAGAATCTGCTCGAATTGCGTTTAAACCCGTCATCACCTACAAAATTGTTCAAATTTACAATCAGTTTTACTTTCTCATGACACCTTGGAGAGAAATCTATTGTGATCGTAAAAAAAAAAAAAAATTGAACTTGAGATTTTGATACATGTTGACGTTTCATAACCCACTGAAACCAAAAAATGTCTGTACGACTAGAGCTTGGTTGGACTAAAGCTTGGTATATGGGGATTTCATAAGTTCCCCCCCCCAAGGGTTTTTTGGATAATCTAGCTCTAAATTTAAGGGTAGTTTACTGATGTACAAAAAAAGAGAAGTTGAATTTTTTTCTAAATTCGCATAATCAATTTTGTATTATATTTTATATCTAGACACTGTTTTTCCTTATAAACCATAAGGCATTCTCATTTTCTCATTAAAATTACTTTGAGGGTAATTTACATGAGGGAGATTTTCCAATTTTTATCATTTCTCCACAACTATTTTAGATGCGAAATTACTTATCATTTTAAAGGGTTAGTACTATTAAAGATCTTTTATTTGAAATATATTTTTATAAAACAAACAATTTCTGAGATATATGAAAATATGTATATACTTTTTAATCAAGCCTTTGAAAATGAATTTGATGCTTGTGCTTTGATGGACTAAGATGTTTCTCTTTTCTCAATTTTTCCATAACAGTGTTCTTATTCATAACTATATAGTAAATAAGTAACAGTGTATATGGTGTATTGTTTCTACTACAATGTGTATACCTATGGTTTTGTTTCTCATATCTTGAGAATTTTTAGTAAACGTCTATTTTAAGATGAAAATGCGAGAAATTCTTTGCGGTGCATCGTACCAATCATTTGTGAGTCGTATGAGTAAGTATTCTTAAATTTTCAGTACTTAAATAACTCACAAAACTGATACTGTATAGGTAACTGTTATTTAAAATACAAGATAACATATTAATGTTAGCTGTAGTAAAACTACTGTGTATAGTATATTTATAGGGCCCCTACACGATCAGTCAGACTGTTAGTATGTTATGAGACTGTTCACGGTCAGTCTTTATTTTTATCAGTCTCAGCTCCTCTATGCAACGTGAAACAACATGAGTTATAAGACAAAGTTGTGTGCAATCCATGTTTGCTACTGAGACTAAAGGAAATACTGACGCATGCGCAGACGGTCAATCTTACTGTCAGTACTAGTTAGTCTCTCTCACCACCTGCAAGACTGATGGACTGAAACTGATGTGATCAGAAAATTCGGAGCGCATCAGTATTTTTATTAAGTCCGTCCATCAGTACTGCCCCTACACGATCAGTAAGACTATCAGTATTAATTATTGTTTTATTAATACTGACAGTCTGACTGAGGAGCCCTATTTTAGCGTTCGAAAGTTCCTCGTTTGGATCGAGTTCTCATTAGAATCAATGCCTTCCTTACCAATTACTAGAAGCCATAAATCAGTTTAGGTTGATATTTTTTTCTGTTCAGTCGCGATTTATGTGAAATCACTAACACGAAAAGGTTATTTGTGGTTGGATAATGTAAACAGGATTCAAGTGAAAATAGATCGAGGTGGAATATTTTTTAGGAAGTTAAGACACATTGATCTTCCAATGAAAAAACAAAGTTGCTTAACATCGATCGTGTTGAAACAAGATAAAATTAATTCCGAAAACGTTTTCCTGCTGAATAATTTAAAACACGTAAATAGTTTATGAGCGCTGTGGGACATAAGCGACTAGGAATATCAAGTAAAACTTACTTTATGAATAATGAACTATAAATGATTGTTAGGAAAGTCTTACCTTGAACGAAATGATGGAATTTACATTCAAAGACTCTCATTTCGATTCCTACCTGAGGGATAAAGACAAATACTCATCCAAATTGTTAAGCCTTTTTGAAGCTTCAAAATATCGAATCCTGATAAAACTAAGAATTGTATTAGTCTATAGATTTAAAATATTATTATTTGAAAGATTATAATCGTATTTGAAACTTGAAATCGAATTAGAAGCAAGAAATTGATTCTTTAGAATATAATTCAAGATTTTAATCTAAAAGTAAAACTTTGGAGTAATTTAAATTTTATAGAAACTAATATTGCCATGTAATTGGAATAGAATTAACAATTTTACTAAACCATTTCAAAAAAGTTAATGTGTCCAAATTTAAATCTTATTTCAAATTATGAAATGACTACTGTACAAATTTCGTAAAGTCTATTCATCCTTTAAAAGTGTTTGATAGCCCTATTTAAAAATAATTTTAAGATTCAATTTGTATTTAATAAAAAAAATAATTATGAAATATTTGATAAAGATTATATAATTTTTTAAATATGATACTCATTTGATAATTGATTCAGAATATCAATCAAAGATTCACAGTAGAATCGAAATAATATTCATGTATTTGGACAAGCTTAGCCTACTTCTCGTATGTTGATTTAATTTGACATTATCTTAACGAGGAGAAGAAATCCTCTTCTCTTATAAGTATGGATACAGTTTCCTTAAACAGTGATGCATTGTCACAGTTGGGTTAAGGCGAGATGCTGTCAATTCAGCATTGATGGTCACACGGTTTATGATGTCATATCTCAGTTTACGTGGCGGAAAGGTGGAGGAGACCCAACTGCAAAGTAGAATGTTCTTGAGGATGTGTATATATATATATATATATATATAAATATATAAATTTATCACCGTGTCTTATTACCCTTCAAGATTATACACTTGAATACAAATTACACTAAAGTTTTATGTATGAGAAAGATTGTATTTATAGGAAGTGTACCCACATTTGTGTGGAAGGATACTTTAAAACCATTTTAAAAAAAAACACCAGTAATACTGACCGGGATTGAACCCGGATCACCCCATCACTGCCAGTATAGTCTTTTTCTAGAGTGATGCAGTAAACCATGCGGCCACCGAAGAGGGTCTTATTTTATTAATGCACACATTTTTTTGTGCAGTTTGGTTTTTATTCTATCTCTTACATATTTTAGCAATATTTTAGTAATTTTATTCCCGACCAACAGACTTTAAAAATACGTAGTAATTTTTAATGAATGTTTAATAAAATCACGAAGGAAAAGTTGCCACATTTAAAACTAAACACACCGTGAACTGGTCGCCGGTTACTTATTTTCCTTGTTTAATTAACGGTGGAGCTCAGGAGGTGGTCTTATAAAAATTTCCCTCCAGGTAATTAGAGCGTCAGCATGACTACCTTGGCGGCCATCAATTACCTCACTTGTTGCACTCAACCTCTTTTAACAAATAATACCAAGTTTTTAGTTCAGCCGATGGTTCGTTCGTTATATGAATGAAAAGAGGGTCGCGGGTTTGATTCTGAAAATGAATGGTTTTAACACTGGTAGTTTGGTTGTCAGCTTATCATAGAGTGCTAAAATTTTAGTCTTGGGTTTGGTTGCTGTGATTATTATATAATTAGTTTAAAATACTTACTTTATAGCAGTGTTAACCAAATGGTGGACCGCAGTCCACGTCCGGACCAAGATAAATTATCAAGGACCTTGACGATATATCTATAAACAGAAGAAATGACACTACCTATTTACATATATATATATACTAGCTAACCCGACAGACGTCGTTCTGTCAAACGCTATTGGACTGTGGCAGTCCCACAAACTTATCTTTTCTGGTCAAGTTCTGGTGATGGCGTCGCTTATAAAGTGCACATGTCGTGATGACATCTTTAGTTTGCAGTAATGGTAACCAGGACAGATAAGTTTGTGATACTATACAATCACAAATGTGTAATTTAAACAAAAAATTGAATATAAACGTATTTCAGAGTGATCACTTTATTTATTTACTATCAAATAATTACCGTGGAATAAACAATAAATTTGCATAATTTTAATATACTTTTCTATGTATTTTTAATGTCATAATCATAAACAACAACTACTTACAAAATTCAGTGTTATATTTCGTACACTGCAATACTTTAGTAATATTGTGTTAAATGATATTTTCATTGTAATGCTTTATGGTACACGATATTTTTTGTTTGATTACCTGGTGCGTAAACAAACAAAGCTGATGGTTTTCCAACACGGGAACAGGCAACATACAATTGGCCATGCGAGAAACATGGGTTTTCAAGATTAATGCCGCAAACACTCAATGACTGCCCCTGGGATTTATTTATGGTCATAGCGAAAGCAAGCCGCACTGGAAACTGCAGTCGTTTAAATTCAAATGGTATGTCAGTCGGAATCATTGGGATGCGTGGTATCAAAACGTCTTCTCCTTTATACTTTCCCTTTAGAATGGTTGCTTCGATCACGTTGTTTAGTAATTTTTTCACCGCTAGCCGTGTGCCGCTACAAAGACATGGTTGGTTGATATTTCGTAACATTATGATCACCGATCCGACCTTTAATTGAAGATTGTGAGGCGGCAATCCTGGCAAATCCAGCTAGTTCAAAAATTCGGGTGGATAGTTGACGACATCATCTTGGTTAGTATAGGAATCAACTGATTTGTATGTCCTCAATTCACCGGCAATTTCATTTTGAATTTTGAAATTTAATTCATTTACATCCATGTTTTTGGGAGCCAATATAGCTCGTTCGCTCAACCAAATATGATCTCTGTAATTTTTAGCAACGTTTGGGAACACCTTTTGAATGAGTTCGGTTTTTGAATCAGTAAACTGACAAAAATTGTCAGGAAAGGTAACGCAGCCAGTGAAAAAGTCTAAAGCGAAGTTGCCATTACCTATGTCAATGAGTTGTTTTGAAAATATTTCTCTAGATCGATGATTTTGCAACTCGACACGCATATTCTTGCTTAAATTTAGTTTTTTTACGTGTTTCCACAAAACGGAGGACTTTAAACATGCATTAAGTTCATCAGCTGGCGTTGACCGTGGAATCACTGGCAATGTTTGACGAAAATCTCCTGCTAACAAAATCATCGCACCACCAAATCGGTTTTGATTGTTCCGCAGAACTTGCATGGTTTGGTCTAATGCCTCCAAAGACTTTTTATGTGCCATCGTGCATTCATCCCATACTATCAATTTACATTGCTGCAAAACCTTTGCCATTGCAGAGTTCTTCGAAATGTTGCAGATCGGAGTTTCGTTGCTTTCCATATTCAACGGCAATTTTAGCGCTGAATGGGCTGTTCGACCGCCTTCCAACAATGTAGCTGCAATGCCTGATGATGCAAGTGCGAGTGCAATTTCATTGTGTGAGCGAATTGTTGCTAAAATCAAAGAAATCAAAAAAGATTTTCCTGTACCACCGGGAGCGTCTAAGAAGTAAATCCCTCCAGTTCCATCATGTACAACTTCCATAAGAGTATCAAATACATACTTTTGTTGTTGGTTCAACAGCGGAAGATTTATTCGAATTGATTCTCTTAAAGCATCGAGATCGTACAGTTTTTCTCGTTTCAACTCTTGATTAAAAGCGTCGTGCATCGAGCGATTGGGCGTGGCCATGCCTAATTGAGATAATACTTTGTTTGTCATCATCAAGCACATGTCCTCAATTGATATTAACGCCTCGTTGTAAATTTCTTCATTGACTTGTAAATTTGGATTTCCTTTTCTAATGCGCATTTGATGCAAGATATCGTCACACATATCATCTTTGTATTTGATCCATAAATCAATTGGTTTTGATGGGAAACATGTTGATATAATTATAGAAAACAATGTTCGTATTTGATGAGCTTGTGAAGAAATTATATCATCATTGAGAGTTTGATCCCACTGAGCGTCATTTTCTAATAGTTGCAAACGTTGACAGGCCTCTCTGTAAGAGCCACACAATTCACCATTAACAGTTCGTAAATGTTGGAATGATGTTGGGCCTCGAACATTGACTAATAGCAATCGCATATAAAAACACTCATCATTGCTTGGATGGACTGAATAAATTCGACCTATTGCATCGGTGGAGTATACATTTGGGTAGCCTGGAACTGGTTTTCTTTGTTTCCGTGATTGAAATTTCTTTGAGGATTGATTCCAAGTATAAAATTTTGGCATTTCGGTGTATAGCAGTGTTTGGGCGAAATCATCATTCTGACACATTTCAAAAAAAAAGGTCAAGGTTGTAGATGGTGGTTGAACAGCTCGTTGTAATGCGTTCTGTGCCGTGAAATATACTCTTTGACCATTTTCTAAGTGTGTGGCTAAGTGAACAACAGTGGGGTGTCTTTCATGAATGGGAAAAGAAAAAATGCGCCAAATTGCTTCATTACTGCTAACATACCGGCCCATATGGTATTGGGTAACTTCGTCATTGTAATTCTCTGCACCAACTCCAATCACAGCCAGGTCACTTCCTTTGGTTACATATTTACAAATATATTTGATAGATTTCACGGAATGGCAAGATTCAACATTGATGTGCGCCTTGAAAGTCTTTGATAGGATCGGTGAATATGGAACAATCCAACGATTATCAATTTCAATGTCTTGTTTATTAACTTTGACAATTGTTGATCTTCCGTTGTCTGCAGTCGATCGGCGACGATACAGTGGATAACCATCATTTCCGGTAATTGTTTCTGCTAGTAATGCCCGTGGATAACGCTTCGAACATTTACCATCCACCATACACGGTGAATTTTGATTAAGTGCTCCACAGGGACCATGAATCATGTTTTTAATAACTACTTCATGCAAGCCTGGATCTACTTGTAAATCAGGGATTTCAGCTGATATCACTTCATCAACTTCATTTGGTCTTATCTTCTCAACCAACCAAATCAGAATATGTGCATGAGGCAATCCACGTTTCTGCCACTCCACAGTATACATCCAGCAGCGCGCCTCGCCAAACACGCTATGTTTCACAATGAAATCCATTAAAGATTTCAACTTTTGTTTGAAGACTCTTGCCATGATGTCAGGGCGATCAATGGGTGATTAACCAGGGAATAACTCAAGTTTGATTTCTATCCACTGCGGATTGCACGTGAATGTGATAAATAAATCGGCTGTGCCATAATGACGAACATACGACATGGCATCTTGAGCATATTCATGCATATGTCGAGGACTTCCGATGTATGTTGCTGGAAGAATTGTCATCCGGCCGACATTCTCTGCATTTCCATCAGTATTAATCGCATCTCGAAGGTGAATATACTCTTCAGAACGGAGTTTGGTCTGGTTCAACCTGATGAATGTCAATCGCTCTGTTTCAATTTGACATACATATCAACCGCATATTGGTGAAATAATCGCCGACATTTCAAGATGTGATTGACTTCATTTTCACGAACCATCAGACGGTATGAATAATAGTTCATTGAACTGACTTTTTTTGTTGATTTCGGCACCTGTAAATAAATTATTGTTTTAATGACAGTGATTGAACTTGCATATGATACATGTAATGGCTGATACAAAATCTCCATTGCTAAACCAAATGTTTAATTACCTGTAAGGGGATTTATCATCTTGATTGAAAAGTGATAACCATCTTCACCTTGCCAAAACATGATGGGATATTGTAGCGCATCATATGAGCGGTGTGTTTCATACACACGCTGTAACTGATCATTAGGGCGATGTAAAACAATATCACGGGCTTCCAAATTTTCTCCAGCTATAACAATGGCAACTTCATCCATTGTTGGTGCATTGAAACATCTTGCATGTTTGCCCACAGGAGTTTTATCAGCTTTGATTACAATTTTGTGAGTATCATATGGCATGAGATCCAGTGCAGTTTTTAACAATGTAATCAACTGATTGTGTTGATGAAAGAAAGTTTGTAATTCTTCTTCAATAGACCTCTTCATTGAACTGTTACGTGCACAACGCAGATCAATTTCTTGTGTTGAATTGCCCATGAAATAAATTTGCAGGAATTTGTTGTCGCCATCTGACACCAGCAAAAGTGAGCCTGCTCGGTGATATAGTTGTCCTTGTATCTGTGAATTAAAAAGATAGGTTTATTATTTTTGTTACAAAAACTATAAAATAAAATAAACAAAGCAATACGGGGGATAAGTCTGTTTGTTATATATTACCTTGAAAGTTGGCATGAAGTTGTCCCGAACTACATTTGTTGCCCCAAATGAAGTCATTTGGAAGCAGTTGTTATATTTTTGGATATTAGTAAGGAAATGTATTGAATCCGTTCCTGTTCCTGAAACCAATGAGTACAATGGCTCTGGTGGTGGAACCAATGGCACTAATTTCACTTTGCCATTTGCACAACACAATCCAACGGCTTCATTTTTGTATTTCAATGCCTTACAATGTGGGCAAACTGAGTTCATAGATCCAATAGCAACGCATTGGTGGGTACTGTAGTCAATTGAAACATCGTAACTGAAAGCAGCTCGTTTCAAAACTGCAAGATCATTAGCTGAATGACGTGCTGCACGGGTTTGTGATATCCGAATCCTTTCAATTTCATATCGCTCTTCACGTTGCTGTGTAGTCCGATTAGACTGAAAATTAACTTGTTTTATAGCATTTAGAGTTCTTCGACTCAAATTGCTCCGCCCTCGTCTTATAGGCGGCATGAGTCTTGAACTGAGTATAAATGGAAACACACACACAAAATAAACCAATCAACCAAGGATAAATCGAGGAACTTGTTTGTCGATTGAGAAGCGAAGATTTAAAAACAACCAAGAAAATAACACGCATTAATTGAGAATCTACTGAAAAACTGTCAGTCAAATTGTATAAAGTGTCAAATCTACGGATGAATTCAAGTAGTTTATATTAATTTTAAGGTTAAGTTCATAATTATAAAGTTACTAATTAAATTTCAAAAGTTTTTCTTTATATTATGGTTTTGGTACTCTTTTGTTTTATTTGAATAAAATGAAACAATAAGTAAATGTGTTGATTGAGAAGCGAAGATTTAAAAACAACCAAGAAAATAACACGATTTAAAAACAACCAAGAAAATAACACGCACTAATTGAGAATCTACTGAAAAACTGTCAAAGTCAAACTGTATAACGTAGAAAGAGAAAGTGTCAAATCTACGGATGCATTTAAAGTTACTAATTAAATTTCAAATGTTTCTTCTTTATATTATGGTTTGGTACTCTTGTTTTATTTGAATAAAACGAAAAAGGAAGTAAATTAATTAAAAGTCAATTTTAGGGTGTCTGAGATCGATTCACTTAATCGATTCATTGCTCATAATCGATCTTTACGACCCAAAAAAATCGATTCTTCGATTAATCTATCTCAGTTCGCCATCCCTAGAATTGACAGCTAGAAACAGTTTGAATGGGAAAAAGAAAAATGTGGTTTTTACATTTTTCAGTGCAATTTTTCCAATTTTTCTCTTCATAAGAACCTTCCTCGGACTTCAACGAATATTAGAAAAAAAAATTAGCCGAATTGGTCCAGCCGTTCTCGAGTTTTGCGGTTAGCAACACATTTAGCCATCCATTTTTATATATAAGATTTATATATATATTACAACAGTGTTTATTGTAAATATTTTGCATCATTAATTAACACCTCTGTACGTGTTTATCTCATTGCAATATTTTATATGTTTTATGTTCATGTGTATGTTTTCTTCAAATAATTGTCTCCTGTGTTTTATTTAATGATAATAATTGATAAATGCAGTGTAATGTTAACTTAAGACATGGTTAAATGTAAGAGAAGACTTATGCCTTATTTTGCCATGTAAATTAAGATGATAATATAATAAATAATAATAATAATAATAATAATAATAATAATAATAATATAATAATAATAATAATAATAATAAAATAATAATAATATAATAATAGGTTACCTGGCAGTCTAGGGATAAGGTTTCAGACTTCTGGGCTGGGGACCGGGGTTCAATCCTTGGTCCCGACACAGATTTATCTGATTGCCAAACCCTTCCTTTACCTCTGACAAGACTTGTATTAATCACAACTTGTGAATGTGAGGAATGCCAGGCCTCCACCGTGGTTCGGTTCCCACGTTAAACTGTAGGTCCTCCATTTCATCTCACAATCACCCTACCATTACACATTAGAGTAAATACGTGGATCCCAAACGGGTAGTAAGACGTGGTGCTAATAATAATAGTAAATAATATAATAATAATAATAATATATATATAATATAACTTCTTCGGTGGTTTTCGGGTAGTATATATGGAAGGTCAGCGATAATAAATAAGTAAAATAACAAAAAGGTTTGAAAATCACGTTTTTGAATTAGTATAGCTCCTATAGGACTTGAACTTGAGTCACATTTAAAGTTTTGCCGACCACGGAAGTATGTCGAGTTTTTAAAACGGACATCCATCAAAAATAATTGAGGAGCCCTGCTCTATAGCATTAGGGACTTGAAAGTTAATTGCTGCACTTATAAAAAGTACACCTCATTACACCTGGTCCATATCTTAAGCTAGTTATTTACAGAACCATTCATTACCCCCTATCCCTACTTTGAGCTAGTTCTATCCAGACCACTTCATTTCACCCTATCCCTATCTAGAGCTAATTATATCTAGTACACATTATTACACCCTATCCCTATCTTTAGTTAGTTCTATCCAGTCCACCTCATTTCATTATATCTCTTTCAGGTCCATTCTAATGTTATCCGATATTTGCGTATTCCCATTGGTATCATCCCATTGTGTTAGCCAGTTAGTACCCTGAACACGGCTGTGATTCTCCAATTAGCACTGCATGTCCTGCTCAACGTAATATACGAGACTAAACTATCCTAACAGTCTTGGGATGAGTACAGGGTATGTATCTAATCATTATATAGCCTCCTTCCCTCAAGTAGTCTCATATATCTTAGACAAAATACATCCTTAAGCATCTTGTTTTAGAACACCCTAAATTTGTTTTTAATCATTTAAGGTAAGATACCACGTTTCACAGCCATAGAGAACAACCGGTAAGATTATTGTTTTGCATACTCTGAGAATTAAATTTCTTGACAGCAGATGAGAGGTCAACAACTTATTGACCGAGTGGTAGCATGAATTTCCTGAATGTGTTCTTTTTAATTTTACAATCTTATATCCTTATTGCTAGTTAGATTGTTCCTAAATATTAATTAAAATCATTAACCTTGCCAAATGAAATTTTATACAAATATTATATATATATATATATATGCTATGTATTTTATTCCCTCGAAGCTTACACACTATGTCAACTCTTGTATAATAGATATATATTATGATGATGATGATTAAATATAATAATATAATAATAATAAAATAAACACCCTTTCTCTTTGTTCATATCTAACTAAATTCATAAACCGAATTGATGGTAACTCGTACTTAATGCCAAGCTCAGCCGTCTGGTTTTTTGGTAATCTTTAGTTTGGAGTTGTAATCCTGGCTGGATGAAATTAGGCTAGTTTTTAGCAAGTGGTTTGTTTCACTCCTTACAAATACATTTATATTTCCTATTATATCTACCATCCTAATCCCTGCACCATTATTGTAATTAAATGTCGACAGCCCGAACGGGTAGCAAGACGTTGTGGAAACTAAATGCCGTATATATACATATGTAAAATTATGTTATAAATTTTAGTACATACCAAATCACTCCATTTCTTTACTTTGTAGGGTTGCTCCAACAACATCCAGACACCTAGTCAGTCATAAATGCTCTTTAATTATTAAAACTCTTAATGTTTCTCTTTTTCACACATATGTCTACATCATTTATTCCGTCTTACATGGCCTACCCCATCCTCTCAATCCACACATTCTACCTTCATATATTTTCTTCGTCACTCAATCCACACTCATCCTCTCAATATGCTCAAACCACTTCTTTCACATTGCCCAAATGGATTCCCTTTCAAACCGCACTTCTTCAGCACCCATTTATTACTGACTCTATCCATACGAGTTTTTCCACGCACATTTCTTTTAAATATCTCATTCCTGACACTTAATAAGAGTACAAATATTTTAAGCTTTGACCTTCCCTGACAATAACTTGAAAAGATTAAAATATAAATGTTAAAAATAATCGTTCCAAAGCAACAATTTAGACTCGAACCTAACATAAGCGGGTAGAGAATATTATCTCCAAGTCTCTCTGCGGTTCCCTGTTATAGTCGCAGCTCGATGACCCAGTGATTTTGCCCTCAGTTCCCCCCTGGGAGGAGGGTAGCTGAGGGGGAGGAAGGAGGTGGTTCATCCACTTAGCACGTCCGGGTTATTAGCGTGCGGAATCTCTTGATTACAATGGACTCCCTCGCGCAATGCACGCCTCCACTTGAAGGCCCTTTTTTTTTTCATCATTGTTATTTTTCAGGCACTTAGCACGCTTGAATTATTGACGCCGGGGACTTCCTGATTATATCGGACTTTAAACCACTCATCTCCTGGATGATAAATTTACACTTGAAATCCCTGGAAGGAAAATCGAACATGAACAAACAAATAATCTTCAAATTGACATATCAGCGCTTAAGGCAACCATCGCGCTATAAAATTAGTAATAAGTAAGGGTAGGAATGAAAAATACAATCCATTGAAAATGTACCCTCATTTTCCTGGTCGACAAGGGATGAACAAAGTGAGAATAAACATATCCAGTGCATATTTAAAGTGACATTCAGAACGCATTAAATCGTTTAAATGTGGTGACAGGCCAAATGTATTTTCGTATAATTGTCTCTAAAACTAAGGTGATCGGGAAATGATTGTCGGCTTGGTATAAATGGAAAACTGTTAGAACAAGTGAATAATTTTGTGTATCTGGGCAGAATGTTCTGTAAAAATGGAAGGATGGATGGGGATGGTGAAATTGAAAGACAGGTGAATGCAGATTAGTTGGATTTATGTGGACTATTGCAAAGAATGAAGTAGTATCGATAGAGGCAAAGATGGTGGATATATAAAGTGTGTTAACACCAACATTGTGGAGCGTGGGTTTGTCAGGAGAAACAGAAGAACAAGGGGAATTCGGGAGGAATGAGATATCTGAGAAATTTATGCGGACTCGTATGGAAAGTCAGTAATGAATGGCTGCTGAAAGAGTGTGGTTTGAAAGGAATCCAATAGGTCAATGTAAAAGCAGTGTCTTACATAGGTTTGTGCATGTTGAAAAGATGAGTGTGGATTGAGTGATAAAGCTAACATATGAAGGTAGATTGTGTGGATTAAAAGGAAGGGGCAGTCCATTAAGACGTGGATAAATGTTGTAGACTAATTTATGAAATGGAGAAACTTTAAGAGTTTTAAGAATAAAAGAGCATGTATGACTCGTGTATGGATGTTGTTGAAACGAAGGTAGTATGCGAGGATAAGGAAGTGGGGAGAAAGTTAGTGAGGATGGATTAAGTACAGAGTTGTTTTATAATATACGGGCACAATTTATTGCCTACATTTATGTTAGAATATTATAATAACAAAATATATTATTAAAAATGTACATACATTCCTTTCTTGAAAATGTGATCACTTTCTCCTTTTACTAGGAAGATAATTTTATGACAGCTCGTTTCGAATAAATTCATAATCATTATTAAGAACTTGAGGTAAAATTAAAACAAAACAATACCTCGTAATATATTAAATTATAACATAACATTTAAAAAGGGGGGAAAGCTGAAACAAGAAACACATTGTTTTAGTTTAAAATTAATCTTGAAATATATGAAAAACTATTGTATAAAGACCATCTATAGATAGTTGATAAAAATCTATATAAATGTATAACTTAACCTTATATTTTGACCATGAATATCTTATTCCATCACACATCCCCCCTTACATGTACCCTGCATTTTACCTGACAGGTAGCAGTATTAGCCTACGTTTATATACCTTACTATGGCCATATCTTAAAATATGTGCCATAGTGAAACAGTGTAAGATAAGACTAACCTTGAAGAATCACACCGTTACCATATTTTTTAACCTATACCATAATGGAATAATACAATGTAAGTTCGTTACCCTACAGCGTAAATGAAGAGTACTTATGTATACATCGACATATGTTCAAAATATATGACATTACTTATTAACATATTATAAATATGTAATATATAAATAGAAGATGGCAACTCAATACAGTAAAGTATATATGAGAGGCGAAGCTTTTCGGTTGAATAATTATAATTACTGAAATCATCCGAATATGAATCATATTAGAATCTATTAAAAATGACACTTGGACACGATAATCGAAGCTGGGACCTTAAGTTTAGCACCCCAACGTTCTACCACTGAACTATCCAGGGATCATCCCGTGATTAGGGTCATCGTTCATTTATATTTTTTGGTTGAGTCTGTTATGAACGTGTAGCTATCATTTATAATAAACATAAAAAATAAGGGCTGTATACTATTTTATAAGAATGGATTGGTACAAATTTTAAAAAAAATACATTAAAATATAGGCTAATAGTTTCATTCTTACATTCTGTTTTAAATTCAAACTAAGGAAACATTCTAACATTTGAAAATATAATGTCTTCTTTAAATGTGTCATCAACACAATAGGGAAAGCAAATAAATTAACATTTTCTTAATGTAATGTGACTTCAACGTAATAAAGTCACCAATCATAGAGTGAATAAAGCTTTGACTTGAATGTAAATTTGAGATGAAGTTCATACCTCACAGCATAAATTAGATTACTCCGAGCCTCACTAATTATTCGTTCCTTTGGGGTGGTAAAGCAAGAATCAAGTTATGTGAATCTGACAGCGGGTTGTCGGGAGTATTAGACGAAACTAGACGTCTTTAATTTGAGTGGGAATTAAAATGTCATTTTGATTTTTGCTAGATTATTACAATCTAAAAGCTACTCACTTTTAATTGTGTGACAATTCTTAATCCTGATATAAATTTCTCTTGATGAAGTAGCAGAAGGTAAGAGTGTTAAGGTCTACGACCAAAATTGTTTAAAATTCTATTCCAAAATCTACAATTTATCAAATTCTTTTCTAATATTATATTTATAAAACATAAAATACACTCATTTCAAATGCTTTATGCTATAATCTAAATTATGATCAAAATACAATCTACATATTTTAATGTGCTCAAGAATGGTTTTTATATACTTATTTTATTGTAGAATATTAATAAAGAAAGAAATCCAACTTTTTATAAAGATATCTTTGTATAAAAAAACTACCCAAAGAAATAACGTGTAAGGAAGTCATCTGACAGTTCAAAAGGTTTTTATAGATCTATTTCCATGCATTTGTGCGTCAAATTATATTATATGCAATGTCCTTTAAAACAAAATAGCAACAGTGGTCATAAAGTTTTATTTTCTCAAATAAAAGTAATTGTAATTATTAAAATTGTTGACCTTTACTATAATGATAAATTTTGAAGATTTATATACTTCTGAACTCAAATAATGGGTGTAACAATCTGTATTTCTATGTCATATCTCATGAGAAATAAAACATGCCTTTTCCATCTTGTTTATTTATACTTTAGGTTGAGTACGAACCTAGGGGATTATTGATAACTTACTATGTCTGGGCATTTTTATATGTTTTATTCCTGTTCAATTTGGGTACCAAGAAAAGGTTCGGTTTACCTGGGTAAAAACTTATGTCACTAAACAAATGCATAGCACGACAAGGCCTGACCACTATAGACTGGCTGATTACAACGTCCCACAGTAAACCTATTATCATTTCTAGAAATAATGTTAACCTACATGAGCCTCTCATGTCAGCATGATCCACCTTTGAGATTGATCAATGACCCGTGTTAAGTATAAGCACATATTAGAAAACACTTGTGTGTAAGCACCGTGATTTTAGGAAATAAAACCCGCCTCGGTGGCGTAGTTGGCCAACGCGCTAGTCGTGTTGAGCTCGACTGTCGAGGACGGGGAGATCGAGGTTCGAATCTCGGTCGGATGAACTGGGGGGGGGTTTCCCTAAATGGTTCTCCACTCTCCCTCCACGCAAATGCGGGTTCACTTCCTCTAAATCCAACCTTCCCAATTCCCAATCCATTAGCGTAGTTAGTACTTAAGCGTATAACCCGAACGGGTAGTAAGACGCGGTGCTAAATAATAATAATAAATTATGTAATAAAGTGATACTATGAAACAAAGTGCTGTTGGAAAACAGCGTGATGCTAGAAAATAACGATATGTTAAGAAATATCGTGATGTTAGTAAGCAGCGTGATATTAGGAAACAGCGCAATAATAGGAAAGAGTTTGGTGTTAGGAAACAGCGTGATTATCATGTAAATATGTGGATTGTCTGGACAGTTAGCTATATCTGGTTAAAATGGGCTAATTAATGTAAATACATGTTATGTACCCCGTGCCTTACACCTAACGATGAGGACTTAAATATAAGATCCACCTTAACTCGCTTGGAGGGAGCATAGGAAACCAGAAAAACCATCCTCAGTACTCACTAATGAGATTCAAACTTCAATCACTCTGTCACATGCAATACAGTTTACTGTGTGAGGGACGCCTTATAAAATGTGACCACCAGAGTGGGTTGAGTTAGTTAGAGAAACACTCCTTACCCCTCCCCTTCTACCCGATTGATTATGTTGGTATTGGTTGTGTTTTGTAGGTATCAATAGATAATAATAATATAAATAGTACAGATAAAGGTTCAATTTGAATCAGTGAATTATAAGATTTTTGAGAAGATTATAACTTTTCCTTCAACTAAAATATTATTTTTTCTATTACTTTGAGAACATGAGATATGAGCAGTTCTAAATCATAAATGTTTTCCCTTCCTCATCCTACCACCTATCCTGGATACCAACATTCATTCATACACATGGAGTAGGCGTGAAGAAGATATAACCTAGTGATGTGTTGTGATAGGGAGAAACTATTTAGAAGAAATCACTTTCAATACACCCGGCTGAAAATCGAAACCATACCTGTCTTTCAACACTAATACTTGCTATTTCAAGAGTGATGCCTTAAGCTATGTGACCACCAATATGGACATATATATTATAATTCAAATAATCTGTATGTTTATAGCAATAAGTGATTCATTTGGATGGCTCAGAGTTTTACCTAAAAAACCATTATGGACAAAAAATAATAACTAAAATTAATACATTTTTAAAAGTGAAGCCATAATTTAAGACGAACACAAATTATTTTGACAGTTATTTCTGGAGTTCTACCAAAATGTTTTTAGTTTTATTTCTTTTTTTTTTTAATAAAAGCATTAACTTTTAATAAAATAATATTCTATTACCCGCCTCGGTGGCGTAGTTGGCTAACGCGCCAGTCGTGTTGAGTCAGACCACCGAGGACGAGGAGATCGAGGTTCGAATCTCGGTCGGGTGAACTGGAGGTGGTTTTTCCTAAATGGTTTTCCACTCTCCCTCCACGCAAATGCGAGTTCACTTCCTATAAATTCAACCTTCCCATTTCCTAATCCATTAGTGTAATTAGTACTTAAGCGTATAACCCGAACGGGTAGTAAGACGCGGTGCTAAAAAAAAAAATTTAATCAGTTTTAAATAGTGATGCTGCAGATTAAATTTGCTGAATGTCTGGATGGCCATACTTATTAGCATACAATGGTCTGTGTCAATTTCTGTAACTACTTCTCTACACTAAGCTTATATTCCTTTTCGCCCTTCACTTGCTACCACCATTTGTCTTGTCATTAAGAAAGAAAGAAAAAAAACTTTGAAACTTCTTATCTCAAGGTAAAGGGGAAAGCTCGCTGCTAGTACTCAAATATCTTAAGTTTTTTGTTGTAAGCCTATCAAAATATTACTATATTTATTGGAAGAAGGCTAAATCTAAAGTCCTTTTTCATCAAGCCTAGTTTCATAGCTCCTCAAATACGATTAAGAAGTCATTGAAAATGAGGTACTGTCACATTTTCACACTTTTTTCTATTTAAAAAAATTCTAAACTAAGGGGTTGTCCTGGAAAAAGAGCGCTATTGGAGTATTTCTTCTTTATTTAGGCATTAACCATATTTTTCAATAACGAATCGTAGAATTACAGTAAATATTGCTTTAGATCTAACGTATTCGAGGCAATTTCTCGCTTTACATTAAATACTGATATCATATAAACAAGTCAGTTTGATTCTCTAAATAATTCTATTAATCTTCCTGACAAAACATATTTAACTTGACGTTGGGTGATGACACAAACTCTTGTGACTTGGACTAGTAAGAAAGTTACTTAATTTTCTTTGCCATTCACAACCACTAAGACAAGGCTTTATTCAACATCAGATTATTTGACAATTATTAATTACGATTTTTTATCACTCTATACTACTACCCGTTTGGGTTGGACGCCTATTTACTAATTACTCTAATGAGCTAGGGATAAAAAAGGTTGAATTTTGAGAGGAGGTGTACCTACATCTACATCTACATCTACGTTTGGGAAACAATCTATGATAAACCATCCTCAGTACATCCAACCGTGATAAAACCTCTATATCCTCGTAAATGGCAGTCTAGCATATTTAGAGTGATGCCTTAGACTATGCGACCACCGAAGCAGGTTATTTAATATTAAATATATTTATAAAAACTTGCCCAAGACTTGTTTCTAACATAAACACGTTATTTATCTTAAGTCTTAGTTGTTATTGATAATAATTTATTTAACTAATAATCCGAAACCTTATCCCAGTCGGTAGCATGTCTGTCTACTGAGCTAAGAGTCCCAGGTTCGATTTCCGGCATGGTCGAAAAGTTTATCATTGGTGAAATGTGGGTTTACCCTTTCAAAGTGATGAATTAACGGCCGGGGATTGGATGTTGTGTCTGTTTTAGTATTAAGTTAGATTATAAGGCATATGAAGCTACGACAGGCCTAGCAAGCCGGCAATATAAAATATATGGCTTGGATAAGAAAAACTGACCTGGGCCACAGGCTGGAAACAGTAATGGGTGTAATAATAATAATAATATTTAGCATCGCGTCTTACTACCCGTTCGGGTTATACCCTAAGTACTAATTACACTAATGATTAGGAATTGGGAGGTTGAATTTAGAGGAAGTGAACCCGCATTTGCGTGGAGGGAGAGTGGAAAACCATTTAGGAAAAACACCCCAGTTCACCCGAGCGAGATTCGAACCTCGATCTCCCGTCCTCGGCGGTCGAGCTCAACACGACTAGCGCGTTAGCCAACTACGCCACCGAGGTGGATAGTAATGGGTGTAAAAAGTTAATATTGAGCTTCTTGTATTTTGCTTTTAATATAATTCTTAATTTCATATGCTAACTATATAATCTATATACTTTAAAATCCGACGCAGTGCTAAAAAATAACAAAAACACATACACAGAATATTTTATATTATATTATTATTAGTGTAGAGGTGTGTGTTTGTTAAAAGCCTAACTTTTAATATATCGTTTTTAATTTAATAAACACGCAATAAGCGTTGAAATATATACTCATGGAGTGGTTCTACTAGGAATGTTGGTCAAATAAAAACAAAATACACTGTGATTCTACATTTAAACATGAAAGAGTATATGTAGCTCTAGTGACAACATGGCCTAAGGTGTCACATCCATGCACGACTGGACTTATAACTACGTAGTGGTTGGGGATCAAATCTACCGTTGCTGGGTTTGAAACCACGAACGTTGGGTCCAGAAGCGAGCACTCTATCCTAGGACCAACGAGGTCCCCAATCATAATAATCAGATATTTTTGTCCACGTGCTCATTGATTTGGGTTTAAGTGGTTTTGTTTATTTATTATTATAATTCTTATTTTTGAACGTTCGTATTGAGGAAATGTTTACGAATATGAGTAGAAAAGGACGCGTTTCAGATCCATTTTTATCACAGAATGTAATAGAAACACCAGGGATGAAAACATTTTATTCTATAAAACCCGCTTTTTTTTTTCCCCCAAATAAGCTTTTTTTCCTCCTTCTACAGTGACAGCATTTGTCTTTTTCTTTCCTATGAAGTTTGTTACTCTTCATCACGTGACAGCTGGTAACGATGTTAGGGGCTTCACCCCACCCAACCCCCACCAACATTTTATCCTGTTCCAACATTGGAAAGAAGGACGCGCGCGTCGTTACCTTTTAACGGCGTGACGTCAGATGACGC
This sequence comes from Timema podura, assembly GCA_033556935.1. Taxonomy (NCBI): domain Eukaryota; kingdom Metazoa; phylum Arthropoda; class Insecta; order Phasmatodea; family Timematidae; genus Timema; species Timema podura. The sequence goes on from JAVRXN010000005.1 coordinate 56,881,032, forward strand.
TTTTCTTCTCACCAACAACTTATTTAAGTGCTGGCTGGCCTTACGACAACTGAATGTATAAAATTTAAAACACCTAGCGAGCATTTCTTGAGGAGTTGATGTTAGTTTTTGTACAGGTTCGAAATTCTTTCTCGAAGATAAAATGAAGAAGTGTTATAGACAGGTATTTGATGTGAGGTGTTATTTTATTGATAAAACATTTCTGCCTCTTGTGGTGTGTTCTGAAAACAAATAATGATATACGTTCTAATATTTTTGAACACCGTTTATTACTACCTGTTCAGGTTATATACATATATGAGGACTACTCTATATGAGTAGGGGTAAAAAAGGAAGAATTTTAGAGGTAATCTCCCTACATTTAATTTGAAGGAGAGTGGGAAACCATTTAGGGAAAAAAAAAACCTAAATAGACACAACCGAGATTAAAATTACTGACTACCCCATCTTTAGTAGGCAGTCCAACACGAGAGTGACGACTTAGACTATTCGATCACTGAAGCAGGTTCAGTTAGTTTGTAATTTATTTATCAAACAAAGAAAACCAAATCTATACATAGAATAATATATATTATGATTTTGACAATTAAGGTTTTAATTTATTAGTATTATAATAATTAAGACTGAATGAAAAAAAGGAAAGAATATGAAGTTTCAGGATACAAATAAATGAAACTATTTATCACACAGACCTTCTCGCCCTTTAATTTAAAACTGGGGATATTTATTTAAAACAAATTAGGACCGGTCTCATGACTCCTGGATACATATTAATCTGGTAGATTGATATTTTTATCTAGTAGATAAGTTAAAGGTGCGTCTTGTGACTGCAAGATAGCATTTATCTGCCAGATAAAATGTATTTATCCATCACATCTTTATCAGGAGGTTCAAGTACCTGATAACTTTTATCTGAATGTTAAAATGGTTGTTGCCATAGTGACGCGTTGTTTTTAACGATGTTTCCCCTATCAGAATATGTTTTAGGTTAAATCTTGGTTCCCGTGTTCAGTAAGCACAGGCCCAGGATATAACTATATAAATTTAGAACATTTAATTCACACTTTTATATATTTGTAGAGTAATTTTTATATAAGAACAAATTATCAAAATCTGAGTACAATAAATGAAATTTTGTAAACGTTGTACCCAACTATTGCCCACATTTTGGCAGACAAAGAAATTAGTACTTGCACGACATCTTAGCTTCTGCATCCACGTGACACCATCTGTTTCCTCGCACTCGTTTAGCCGCCATTATTTAACAAATGTCGAGCCTTGTCACCACTCTCTAGGTTGTAGCGGTAGCAACAGGGCTTATACGCATGCGCGCACCAGTAAAAACAGTACCAACATTACATTTTCTACATAACAATATATTTATCCTACAGATAGCTATCCAGCAGATAAATTCAATTCATAAAACGCGTAAAATATTAAAGTGGGTGATAATCTTTAACTGGTTGCTAACTTTAACCTCCCGATAGCAATATTTAGCCCGTAGACATAAGACCGGACCTTATAGAAGTGAAATTAAGTAATATACAGTGTTGCAGAAACGTCAAGGAGTATGTATGAAATTACATTACAATCCCCTATTAGGAAAAAATGGATATCTCGATTCATTAAAGAGCAAAACGATAAACTCACCATTACCCATTTCTTATAGCCAATAAATATAAGTTGATTCTTTTTGATATTACACCAACATTTCAATAATAAGCTATTTATAATCTCAAAGATTTTTGGAGATTTGATCAAAACTGAATATAACTGCCAATATAATTTTCCCGTGAAATTGAGACGCGCCATTTTGGAGGTAAGATCAAAACTGGATATAACCGTCAATATAATTTTACTGTGAAATTGAGACACATCATTTTGGAGGTATGACCAAAACTGGATATCACCTCCAATGTAATTTTCCCATGAAATTGAGACGCACCATTTTGGAGGTATGATCAAAACTGGATAAAACCGTCAATGTCATTTTCCCGGGAAATTGAGACACATCATTTTGGAGGTATGACCAAAACTGGATATCACCACCAATGTAATTTTCCCGTGAAATTGAGACGCACCATTTTGGAGGTATGACCAAAACTGGATATCACCACCAATTTAATTTTCCCTGAAATTGAGACGCACCATTTTGGAGCTAGGATCAAAACTGGATATCACCACCAATGTAATTTTCCCGTGAAATTGAGACGCACCATTTTGGAGGTATGACCAAAACTGGATATCACCACCAATGTAATTTTCCCTGAAATTGAGACGCACCATTTTGGAGCTAGGATCAAAACTGGATATAGCCGCCAATGTCATTATTCCATGAAATTGAGACGCACCATTTTGGAGGTATGATCAAAACTGGATATAACTGTCAATGTCATTCTCCGGGAATTTGAGACGCACTATTTTGGAGGTATTATTGAAATTGAATACAAATGCAAGAGTCATTTTCTAGCGAATTGGAGACCCGGAATTATTTCTCTAGTTTTACAAGTGACTAAACACTAATTTTAATCAAAATCATTAGAATATCTATTTTCTCGAAATCAGCTCAGTATTAATTTTATGGTTGTATACATACAGTATTCATATTTCCAAAATAATACCTCAGAATCCTTTGAGAACCATAGATACCAAGTTCTAGTTCAATCACTAAAATTATTTTGGCTCTAGGCTGTGACACACATATAAAACAAATTGACAGATTAAAAAAGTGACAGACCGACAGATGGTAACCTCTTTTTCTGGTTCGGGTGTCATAAAATGTTGACATCAATCAAAATCTAGAATTAATTATTTTAAAGTTCACAATCATTGTGGTTGCGAGGGAGTAAATAAATGGCTCGGACAATCACACGAACATTCTCGTATAGTGTATTATATTATGGAACAAAATTGTCAAATTTTGTTTTAAGTAAACTACCCTTAAGTAAATTTTACTCAGAAAAACACGTAATCTTGTTAATCAGAGTAAGAAGTCTTCATAAAACACGTTAAAGACCATATTTCAAATATTTTTAACAAATTTCAAATTTTCAAAAATCATCTTATTTTAATCTACATCTAAATTATTTTCAATTTGCTAAGATAAAAACATACATTCATATTTTTCATGAAAAACAATTCCTCAATGCCCTTTTTATTTAAAATATTAAAAAAGTTATTTTCTAAAAATCTAGATTTTTCTAAAATTTGTCGTAATTCTACAATCTTTATCCAATTTATTTTGGAAACATAAAAATATGTTATTATTCATCATGTTACGCAGTCCCAATATATAAATTCTGAACAAAACCATTAAAGCAAATTTAAAAAAAAAGTCAAATGTAAGTTAACATTAACCTAATGTAAAAATTTTTTTAAATAAAAACAAATAGACTTATATGTAATTTATTTAGATTGCTAAATATACTCCATTCATGGTAGGAATAACTCTCTGAAAGGTCTTTTTTCCTACCAAAATCCTACTATATAATAGCTTTTTGGTAGGGAAAAAGGCCTTTCAGAAAATCATTCCTACGATGAACAGACTTTACTCACCAGATACTTATTATGGACGGACTTTTAGACCCATTTAAAAAATATTTTAAATTCAAAAAATCCAATAGGCCTATAATTAAACGCCTTAATCTTAGGGTTAGGGTCAATATCAAAAAATTTTCGCGAGGTAATAACCTATAACAGCTAGATATCCATTTTCAAAAAAGACCATAAAACATTTCAGAACTGTGCTCGGTGACAGAAAGACAAACAGACATATATGGGGATAGACAGTATTGTAAAGTTTACTTTTAGGGATTCAGGCTCACATAAAACATTTAAATTTATCGTAATCTCAAGATCGATAACTTTCACGATTAAAATACTTTTCCTTTAGTCAAGAAAGTAAATTATTGAAATTTTTACAACACTTAATTGCCACTGGAAAAACAAACTAAGTTATTTTATCCAAAGAACTAGTTGATTTTTGTTATTAGTAGTAGCAGTTGTAGCATTAGTAATAGATTAGACTTGCTGTTGTAGTTATTATCACATTAGTAATTGTATAACTAGCAACACCTGTGGGCACGCAGACCAAGACGTGTTTACTCTTTGATGGGAAAGTTGGTGTTCAAATACAGTCTGGATTAGATGAGTTGTATTTTTTTCAAATTATTTTCCACCCCTCTTTCTTTACATGTGTTGGTACATGTCCTCTAAAATTATATCCTCATCACAGCCTGTTAGTTGTATCTATCCAGATAGTCCGTGCAGGAAATGAGCTGTCGTGCTCAACATAAAAATATACAAGGACTGCTAGAGAAAGAAAGTCAATATATCTACTTTCACTTATTCATACGTCAAATCATGTGATCTACATTTGTCACTTTTGATCAATTTTATCAATAGATATAGAATATCACTAGTATTATTATAAAATGTTATCAATGTTTACCTTAAAAAATATGTTTATATTTCCTAAAAGGTGTTTGAATGACAATATCTTTATAATATAAGCTATAGCTGAAAAACTAGTTATATTGGCATTCATTTAGATAAAGTTAAACATAATCGTATTTTTCATACATTTTAGTGGACACCCTTTTTTTGTTATAAATATATGATAATATATTTGAGTACAAATATGCTATTAATTTGTTCTAGTCACTAATCACATTCAATTGAAAGTATAGTCCACTCACCATAGGAATGGTGGTGGCTGTCAGCTTACAGAATATGTTAAACGGTTTAAGGAAATACATAATTAAAAACAGATTGTTTGCTGTGAAAGTTTTGACCACCAAGAGTGACAACAATCCTATATATGGTATTGCAGGTAATATTTTTTGGTGAATGGCTGCATGAGAGTAGATTTGGTAGCTGTCAGCTACCTACTGTGGTTCAGGTACATAATTATCACCCTGGTTTAAACAAATAAAAACATTCCACATTAATTATCTCGTTCTTTTCGGTCGATCCACCGTGCCGGAAATGTTTGAGGACTCTCTTCCCTCCAGACGTATTAAAATCACATCCTAATAATAAGTAAACCACCATCATTAATATATTTCCTTGAATATTCTACAAACATTATGTTGGTTTTGTCAATGTTTGTTTGTCTACACCGCACAGAGAGGACATAGATTGTACAGAATCTAGTGACCACAGCATTGGTTGCTGTAATGGAATTGCTCATATAATTTAGATCGACCACAAACATCATGAATAGGTAACGTTTTCATTTCAGTTTACACTTATTACGTTTGATGTGAAAACCATAATATAGCAAGCAAGCACGGCTTATTATGCAAAAGGCTATACGTGGCATTGACACAGTTTTCATTTATTGTAGCCTGTACTTGACACAGCAGTCAGATACAGACGGGACAGTACAGCCTTCACTAAAATAATTCCAATACAACGATACGTCTACTCATAGCTGTTACTTTAAAACCCCGTGATATAGTGGTCAATGCACCTGGCTACGAGCCTAGGGGTCCCGGGTTCAATTCCCGGCTGGTACCTTTGGTAATTATCCTAAAGGGAAACTACCACAACGGTCACAAAGGTTTGGTTAGTTAGTCTTAAGTTAGGTTAAGAGTTTCAACTGGTTCCACACCCTCATATTCACTATAACCCTCATACTCACTATCACTATCACTTTCACTATCACTCTTATAATCACTATCACCCTTATTCTCACTATCACTCTCATAATCACGATCACTATAAACCTCACTATCACTCTCATACTTATTATCAATATCATTCTCCCTATCAATCTCATATTTACTATCACTATCACCCTCACTATCACTTTCATACTTACTATCACTATACACCCTCACTATCACTATCATAATCATTATCACCATCATACTCACCATCACCATCATACTCACTCTAACCATCATAACCACTATCGCAATCATACTCACTATCACTATCACTATCATTCTCCCTATCACCCGCATACTATCACTATCCCTTCCCTATCATATCACAATCACTATCACCGTCATACTCATTATCACCATCATACTCACTATCACCCTAATACTCACTATCTCCCTCACTATCACTCATATTCACTATCACTATCACCATGATACTCACTATCACCATCACATCGGGACATAGAAAGAGCCTCCACGGAAAGGATGTACGATTAGTACATTCAGGAGTTCTTTGGGCAACGGTACATTAGTACTGGCTAAGCTTTACTAAAACTGGGCTACGAATGATGAAGCAATGGCAGGTAATATTATATTAATTTAAAATTACAATACATATGTATACAAATACAATTTTACAAGTAAAATAGTATATTAGAATAATTATAAATGTTGATCACAAAATAATTAATTAACTAAATGCAATGATGTGTTTATATTTTCCTGAAGCTTCCATGCAGTCTAATTATATGATCATAATATATTGAATCATCTATATAATATAATATTATTTAAGGGTAAGCTATATCAGCAACTAATATTTGCCCGTGATATCGCTCACATTAAACAATACATCAACACATTCAATAAATTTACATGCTGGAAAAAAATTAAACTTATTCTAGAGCTGAGTTTTATGTGCGTACAAAGATATAAAGATACTTGAAAATATGTGTATAATTAGATTCAACATAATCTACACAATAAAACTTAAAATGTGTACATACTTTCGATTCCGTTTGTTTGTTTGTTTCCTGTAAACTCAAAAATGTACTCCTTATTTTAAGAATACTAGGTTATCTCTATACCATCAAGCTATCTATATTTGCGTTTTAAATTTGTAACAATTAATATATATTAACTCTTAATGTATACATCTTATTTATAGTCCTCCTTGGAAACGAGGGGTTAGGAAATATCAACAAACCTACAAAAAATCTCGTTGGCAACAAGTGTTTAAGAGGAATGTTTTCACTCACTCTATGGATTCACACTAGAAGGTAAATGGGGTTTCCTTCACAATTAAAAAATACATACACAGTTAGTATTGTGTCACCTATAATTCGATCTTTGATTTACACAGAAAAGGCTAGGTTTATATTCGTACACAGTGCTTAGCTAATAGTAAACATTGCAAAGAGTACAGCGCACAATTCATAATTAAACTACAACGATTTATAATGAAATAAAGTAACTGAAGTCAAAGAGTAAATAATACATTTGTATTTTATTGTTCATTGCAGGCAAAATTAGTTCCCTAGCCCTCTTGTCCACCAAGGCGTGTATTCGGTTATTCTGTAATTAGTAGTCTGTATATGTTACTGTAGAATTTCGAAGACCAGTAAACTTAGAATTTACCCTTAAATCCTAATTTCACCAATGATAAAGTTTTCAGTCATGCCAAGAATCGAACACGTGAGCCTTAGTTCAGTTGGCATACATGCTACCGACTGGGCTAAGGTTTAGGACTAATCGTCACCATACTAACGGCACCATACTAACGGCACCATACTATCGGCACCATACTATCGGCACCTTAGATCTCCCTCAAGTTGAAGATGGCTGTGGCATCTAATAACTTGTGATTTTTACCACTCATATATAACTTAGATGACGATTTTCCACACGTCCTTCACAGACTCTGCCTTAAAATATGAGTGAAGAATGACCTCCAGCGCAGGACCAATCCTGGATAGCTTACTGGTAAAAGCATTGAGGTACTTGGCCAAAAGTCTCGGGTTCTATTCCCATGTTCAGGCGTCATTTTTTAAAATTTAAAGGCTATGATATTTAGATACGTATATAATAAACATAATAACTTGTATATTTAATCGATATCAAAGATGTATCTTATTTTAAATATCAGTTAAATTTTTGCTTTACTTATATGGAGAAGAGAAAAGATAAACATTATAAATAAAGTTATAGAGTCAGACAACATGGCGTATTAACAAAAAAGATACTTTTTCTATAATAGCCTATAAAAACGCATTATTAACTTAATTCTAAAGTATTTACATATCAGACAAAAGTATTTGAATCTACGAATAAATGGTTTATGATGTTATACAAAACCTTTTTAATCTAAAAATTATACTATTTATGTAACAAGATATAAATTAAATTAACACATATAACACCTCTCAAAAATACAGGTTTCTTTGTAATAATAAATGTTTGGTGTTCCAAATTCAAGTGTACTATCTCATTTAAATCTTTACATGCTTATCTGTAGCAAGTTAATAAGTCATACACAAAAATCTAGAGCTCACAGTTAATAATTTTCAGAAACCAATTATATTAATGATGCCAATTAAAACTTTAAATGCTTTGTATTAATTCTATTTTTAGAATTCAAAACATTGTCAGAAACTACTATTCTGAGCGATAAATTGGTTTTCTATCAAATAATCCAATTAGTCATTCCCCTTAAAACTCACTTCAGCAAACGTAAGATCAAAAACAAATTCTAAGTTGGATCGATCAGCAGCCTACATAGAGTTTAATTGAAATATTATTTATATTAAGAAACTACGTATACCCATGTTAGATTAGCAAATATTAATGTTCTAAGGCTCTAGTAGTAGTGTGACCAAGATAGTATTAAAAGTGCTGTATTCACAATAAATACGGCGCAGATGTGATTTCACTTACCCAGAGAAAATAGCTTGGATATTGTCGTTGGTAAACACGGCTTCTTCACAACAGTCCAGTAAATATAAAAAGGTGACATGTTATAATTATTCATCAGGGAAAACAACATGGTGTTTGCAGGTGGTAAAAACTGGCTTCTTTACAAAAGTCAAGAAAAGAGGTGCATCGAGTCCATTAATTACGATGAAAATCAAGCACTAACCAGCACTAACGTATCACAAACGATGGGCGTTAATAAAAAAGGTATCTCTATTATTTCTTATACGGGGTGGCCAAGGAGATAGCTTCCTAGCCACCCATAAGAAATAGTGAATTATTGCCTTAAATTTACAGCACTAACGATGAAACTCGAGCACTAACCAGCACTAACGTAGCAAAAACGATGGGCGCTTTCAAAAACCAGTTGGCTAAAAGTCGGGTGGCCAGGGTGATATATATCAATGACTCTCCTCTCTGTTACTAATGACATGCTCTCCACTCTCCATTCCCTATTTCAAGCTGTCACTGGACAGACCAACAGAGAGATTATTAATTTTGTTGCTGCTTTTGGGTGAGAAAGCCTCAGTAAGGAGAAGGGATTGTTGAGAGAATGAGAATTTGGAGTATTCCGGCGGCAGAGGTTGGAAGGGAGGAAGGATACAGTAAACAAAAGCCCTGTAAGAATTCGCTAAATGATAGTCAAGGTAAACAGCTATTGCCCGCAAAAGTGTGTTAAGCGAGGTAATGATTCAAAGCTGTGGACAGCATGAGTTTGAAAAGTAGGTATTAAAAAAACCTTCCTCGTAGAGGCAAAAATCAAGTACCTAACAGTTCTGAACTGATTCACCATATGCATTAAATACATTTAAAAATGTTAAACAGTAAGATCAAAAGAAAATAAATAATTACAAAGGGCTATATAAAAATGTAATTTTTAAATGTAATAATAAATATGAAATATTTTATAAAGTAATAAGGCGATCATATTGTAATCTTTACAAGATCATCTATGGCAAGTCATTGTGTAACTTACAAAATACCCTCTACTTGAAATTAATAGTTTTTGCGATACCTACCAATCTAATTACTTTAATTAAAACGTCAATTTGATCAAATTAAAATGAATTAAAAATTAAAGATAGTTGAAACTATAACACAGCCAGAATCTGTTATTTGTAGTCAACAGTTCAATTTCTATAAAAAGTTCCCAGACTTCAACAACCTTAAGGCAGCCAGCTAATGGAGCGATTGAAACTCGTCACAAATATCCAACAATTCTACGTTATTTAATAAGGACTTTGATATTTTTAAATACTGATCACACCAAAATAATTGTGACTCCTTTAGAATTAAAAGCCTTTTACTTTAATTTCTATAATGTATTTTTCTACAAAGGTGAAAATAGGTAATTCTAATCGACGTTTTGTGCCAAAAGTTGAGTTTCTGAGATGAAATCAAATATCCAGAAAAATATTTTATACGGTACTAAATCTTTACTTAAAATAATTAAGATATTTTTATTAATATTGTTCTAGTGGTTTCGGGGCTTAATAACTTTTATTACTATAGTAAATACCTCAATGTGAGCATAGTTTTCTTCAAATATGAGGTGCTCTAAAAAATATTGTCTTCTAGATTATCTGCATCTGTAAGGTGATGTCTAGGTAATTTCGCAAAAGGACAAGTATTGGTGAATTCCCTTGTATTAAGATCGAAATGTCCAATGTTTTTTATCTAAGTACAAGAGTCAAATGAATGTGCCAGGGGGAAAGCAGATATGTTTTTTTAAAAGCCACTATCAAGTCGTTGACAATGTTCTTAATCCCTATAACAAATGAAGTGTTATTAGCGTTTGGTTTTGAGAAAAGGGCAATTTTTAACTTCGGCCAAAAACACTTGCCTATTGAACGTAGTTCTGTAGCCTCTAGTCTCTTAACTCTAATATCTTCAACAAACACTTGCCATCAGCTTCAATGGATGCATGATTTTGTAACATTAGCGTGTATTGCTAATATGACCATTATACTACCCACCCCTAAAGAAGCTAGTATTCATAGACATTCTGCAATATAAATACTACCCCAAAGTAATCTTATACTCATAGACATCCAGCATTATTAAAAATCACGATCTTACTATGTCAAACATAGGTGTTCTACTCACGCACATGTCTGCCGGAGTAGAGCTGCTTGCAAGTCTAGCCTGTTCACCACGAATGATAGAATGGAGAGAAGTCCAAAACGTGCTACAAATTGTGCAGCACCCTGATGTTACAACGAGGTGAGCTTGCAATGCTCTGATTGGCCCGTGCTGTACTAAGACAAGACCACACATGTTGTTGGATACCTTGCTGGCCTACGTGATCTAACAAGCATAGTTCTACCTCTGCGCGTCCGGCGTCTTGGAGTTGATGTTATTAAAATGAATCGAGTGCGACGGTTGAATTCTAGATAAACAAGAACCTGGTGTACGTGATGTCAACAATGCAGCCATCTAACATGATGCTTGCGAATGACGTAATAAAAAAAGACATCTCCCACCTTCCTTACTTGCAACTAGACCTATATAACGAGGGCACAAAGAAAATATCAACGACCATTTACTAGAACCACTTCCACGAGAAGTCCTCTTCAGGACTAGGACGGTATTTAGCCAGGATGGAGGTTAATAATTTCATTGTTTGAATCTATAAACTACATATTGCTGAGAAGGGTTTTGATTTTCTTAAATACGTTGGTTTAATTTGTAATGGATATCTGTCAGTGTAGGCATCGGTAATGTTTTGCTAAAACTTTAAAATTAAACATAAAATTTTGTTATGGAACACTTAATGTTTCCTGTCACCACATGGGCGCTAGAATATTTTTTTTTATTAGATAGCCACATATCTTGGTTCTTTTTATGTTTTCAATATTTAGGTAAAATATTTTTTTTTTTCTTTTGTGGCTATCAGTAATAATTTAAATTCTTTAAATTAATGTTTCTTTTATTGGGTATTTAGTAGACTTCTTTTCTTTGATGTTAATATTAAAGTAACTTATTTTTGATTACTATAGATTGAATTTAATATTAACAGATTCGTTTAGGCAAAATTATAAGTTTTCTAACGTAACTTTGTTTGTCTATTTAGAAAGTTAAATGTGGGAATCTTAGTTAATTCTTTAAAAATTGACGAGTGTAATGGTCCCGCGAAGGTTTGAGTTTACTCGGGAAGTCAAACCTATGTACTTTACATAAATATCGGGTGGGATATTTACTTTAAAATTAAAACTATTTTGTTTGTATTCAAAGGTGTGAATCAGACGCGTTGTAATCCATTTAAAAGAGGCTCATTAAGATCTTTAAATCTTGTAATATATTTAGGAGTTAAAACTTTAAGAAAATATCTGGTGGTATATTTAAATTTAGTCCCTAAATTTAAAACTAGTTTGTCTGTATTCACAGGTGTGAATTTGACGCGTTGTAAATCATTTCAAGGAGGCTCTTTAAGCTCTTTGCAATCTTTACAATCTTTGTAATATTTGAAAACTTTTGATACTAATTTTGTTTGATCTTAAATTCACTGTGGTGAATTAGAAGCTTGTATATCTTAAAGAATGTTTTCTTTAAATAATAGCAACAATTGTGTTTATTTCATTGGTCTCTTCAAGACAAATAAATATAATAATATGATTTATTTGTTTTCCAACACACTTCAGTTTGACATGTAAGGCCATGCAACTTGTTTTAACACTGTTTGTTACTTTGAATAAATAATTCAAATATTTCTTTAACCTCCAACTGTTTTTCTATTTCATAATATTGCAAATGTTTAACCTTTCATATTATAATTCCCTTAGTTGTTACCACTCTCCTTTTTAGTTTATTGTGGCCGTAACTAGATAGAGTGAGAGTGGAGCGGTATAGTTTAAGTCGCTACTCTCGCAATAGATTAGACTACCGATGACAGAGAGATAGTGGTTCAAATCTCGGTCGGGTGTACTGAGGGTGGTTTTCCCTAAATGTTTTCCCACTATTTCTCTCTCCATTCAAATGCGGGTACACTTTCTCTAAACTCAATCTTCCTCATCCCTCATTTATTAGTGTAATTAGTACATAAACGAAGAACCCAAAAATCGGTCTCTGTCTTCACCGGGTGCTCGGACCCCTCGGTCGACGCTTAGACTCCGTCAAGCATGTAAGGCCATGCAACTTGTTTTAACACTGTTTGTTACTTTGAATAAATAATTCAAATATTTCTTTAACCTCCAACTGTTTTTCTATTTCATAATATTGCAAATGTTTAACCTTTCATATTATAATTCCCTTAGTTGTTACCACTCTCCTTTTTAGTTTATTGTGGCCGTAACTAGATAGAGTGAGAGTGGAGCGGTATAGTTTAAGTCGCTACTCTCGCAATAGATTAGACTACCGATGACAGAGAGATAGTGGTTCAAATCTCGGTCGGGTGTACTGAGGGTGGTTTTCCCTAAATGTTTTCCCACTATTTCTCTCTCCATTCAAATGCGGGTACACTTTCTCTAAACTCAATCTTCCTCATCCCTCATTTATTAGTGTAATTAGTACATAAACGAAGAACCCAAAAATCGGTCTCTGTCTTCACCGGGTGCTCGGACCCCTCGGTCGACGCTTAGACTCCGTCAAGAGACCTGAGGTTGGTCTAGTTGGACGTAACCTCTGACCCCTCGACCCAAGGGTTATCCTCCGACCAGAGAACTGACAGTGATCGGTCTCGGCCTTCACCGGTTAAATTTAAGTTCTTAAATAAAAACACTTGCCAAATACAGATACATTTCAAATAGTCTGAACTCACTTGTCATGACGAGTATTCACAAGTGACAAGAGAACGAAACGTCTTAAGCCTCTGACGCACTTGAACATATTGTTTGCTAAATTTGTTTGGAAACCTTCTTCTTGATGCTTCTAAAATGTTACCTGCTGCGCACACACAAAGGAAAACAGTCACATTGTTTTCAAACCGTTAAACAAACATTGTTTCACTTCCGGACTTATATCAAACATTGAATCCCACACCTTATTTTAGATTTAAAATAATTCCTATGTTCTCTACGAAACTGCACGCGAGGGGCATTTAATAACTTTTTTCTTTCAACTTCCTTAGCAATAATTGAAAAATTTTCACCAATTTCATTGAAAGCATCTTTTTTTACGTGATTTGTGTGGTCGTCAGATATAATATCATACAACAGTGTATTGCTTTGAAATATTTAAATCAGTTCAAAAGTGGTTTCATTTGTCCACAACATGAAAAAATAGAACGGAACGGAAAATTCAATAACTGTTGTGCTTTGTGTGAACAACAGAAACCGACTGGCCAATGCTGCTTACTGACGGTAATGTTTGCAAACACGTCTAGACACTCAAACTTTGTTGCTTGGAACCTGTTTGAAATAGATGACAAGACATATTTTTTTGTTTCTCTTTGGGAAAGGCAAAAAGAAGTTCGCAAACTTGTTTCAAACAGTTTGCAACATTTCCCAAACCTTTTCCGAAAAACACTAAGACCATTTTGTAAACAAAAGCAATATTTACATATTATGTTTGCAAACATATATTTAGGAAAAGGTTTCCAAGTGCGTACTAGGCCTTACAGAAACCAAATTTACAGCTACACAAGAAACTTTTATCTTTACAAGACATGTCCTTTTGAGAATTACTATACCATAGTAGATCCTTTACTATTTTTTTGTCTTTTGATATTTGTCTCATTTGTATGATTTAACTCTCATATATTTATGTGACATGATAAAATGGTTCGTTTAAAAGACCAATATGGCAAAAGAAATATGATTTTATATATTCACGAAATATAAGGCATTATCTATATTTATTTATCTAACTTTATCATTGCGTAAAGTTAAACTACAGAGATATGAAAGAAAAAAAATCTTCCGGGAACCCAATGATTTCTTAAACTATACAGATCTGAAAGAAATAACTGCTGGGAACCCAATGATTTCTTACAGTGATCAAATTTTATAAAAGCATTTTTACATGAGCACTCCTTGAAGCTCATGACATTGTAACATTACTATACTAAATAGAGCACGTCTACGTGTATTTATTACATATTTAAGGACACACTGGTCATATTTCCTCTTGAGTCCTCCATTTGACAAGCAGCCATTCTCTTTACTTTGTTTTTACCTGTTCGTGTTCAGGAGCCATTTCCCTCTGTGTAGCTTGGCAATACGTTTACCGTGATTT
>JAVRXN010000005.1:56900841-56910841 GCA_033556935.1 Timema podura
AAATAAGACGCAGACGCAAGTACATGCTCTAATGCACCCAAAGGTCAGAGAGCAACAAATAATGAACAGATGACTTCCAGGATCTGAAAAAGGAAGCTGCTAATAGGACATGCTGGGGACTCGTTTCGGACAAAGCAACAGAACCGTCGAAAGACAGAACTCTAATAATAATGATATAATATTAATAACAGCTATATTTCTAGTATCTCTGATCTGACACAAATGGTGGACGGACGACCTAATATCAGGTACATCTAGTCTGGTTTGCTGGTGATGGGAGTTTTGGGTTAGAATCCTGGTCACGTTTATTTAGGTTGGGTATTTTTTCATTAATTTTTTCTATTTTTCCCTTTCCACGTAAATGGGGGAAACTTTACGTTGGTCTTACCTTCCTTCATCTCTTTATCTCACTGGTATAATTTAAACTCTGTAGCAGTGATGGTCATTAAGATAAGCTAGGAAAATAGACGTTGTTTATATTCCAATTGGAACGCTAAAGTAACAATACTATAACAAAAGAATAAATACTAAATATTCTCTACTTTTGTGGTAATAATCTATAATATATTAGAGATTTTTTTAACTAATTTAACTGGTAGCTCATAGTTAATAACCAAATGTTTTATTTTCATAATGTTGTTTGTTCACACTGTTATTGACTTTTCTGACACTTCAAAACTACGGTACTTTTAATAATGTTTGTATTTATTCCCCTTTTAAACATGCTCCGTCAATTTTGACTATAAAATCAGTTAAAACACTTTTCAAAATGATAACACATTTTCTTAAGGTGGCTGATCTCAAAATGGTTTTGAGTTTTTTTTTGTAATGTCAGAAAATACTGCATTTTTTTGAAACGCAGATTAAGGTCTCACCTGGTTTATTTTGGTGGGGAGGGAGGAGATTAGGACATGAATCCTGGAGGAGGGGTGTTTCAATTATTTATATTCTCCCTCTAGTTTTACCATCATATTTCTTATTTCTTAATGCAAGCATGTGGATAGCCCTGACGTGTCGATAAGGATGCGCATGGATCTGTCAGGAATGGGTTTATACATTAACAAATAAGTTGATTTAAGAAATAATTTTTATATTTAAATATGTAAAAAAGACGCTGCCTTAACTTTGCCAAATAAATACGATGATATGTTTTTATCATTATCATAATATTCTAAATGAATCAACGTATTTTCTCTTGCACATGTAGGTAATATAGAGATTTCAGCTTTCCAACATTTTTATATGTCACCTCTCGAAATCATTTACATTTAATTCTGTACTTTGACTGTGCATTACGTCTGTATATCGTATTTTCCAATATCTGAACTGTCTTTAAGAGATGTCTTGTATGGAAACTGTTTCTTCAAAGCTTTGTTCAAGGCAGAGAAAGTGGCCTATGCATTGCCGAAATTCTCAAGAAAGTCATTTTACACTTAGTCATTATTTTAAAAGGAGAACGCAGAAAAAAGTAGTGCTATTTAAAATATTTAATATTATTTTCCTGCATATTAATATAAAATTATATTAATGTCAAACCTAATCAAGAATTCCGTATCTTCCTCTACTGTACATTCTTCTCATCTTGGTCATGATTTAGTGAGGTGTAAAATGATCTTGGCATTGCCTCTTTTATTAGAATGAGGCCAGGCCCAGCTAATATTTGAAACAGCTCTTAAACTAAAGTGAAATCAAACATGTTTCAGAGTGCTCTGTACATTTAATATCATAATATAAAAATACACAAACACATTAATCCTAGAAATGCTATGTGGAACTTCACTGAATTGTGTACAAATGGGTACATTTATAACTTTGAGGTGACCTGGTGGTCTAGGGGTAGGGTGTCAGACTTCTGGGCTGAGGGTCCGGGTTCAATCCTCGGTCCCGGCACAGATTTATCTGAATCCAAACCCTTCCTTCACCTCTGACAAGATGTGTATTAATCACAACTGTGAATGTGAGGAATGCCAGGCCTCCACCGTGGTTCGGATTCCACGTTAAACTGTAGGTCCTCCATTTCATCTCACAATCACCTACCATTGCACATTAGCGTAAATACGTATAACCCAGTAACGGGTGATATAATAATATAAAATATAACTTTTGGTGTCTGGTAATGAAATACTATGGTATTTAAATAAAAGCTCATATTATATTGCGATTATGGTGTTCCGGTGTAATTCGATTAGAGTGTGTAAATAAAGTTTCCATTCGAGTGCATTGAGCATGATTTTTAAATGTGAGTCTTATTTGCTTTTTTATTCTCTCTCAACGATAATGAGGGTACATTTCATTCTAAGTAAACTTCATTAAATAGGTAAAGCCTAAATATAATATATGTGGATAATTTACCCTATCTATGCTTTCTTTTAATATATCATATATATATATATATAATATATATATATATAGTAATGTTATATGAAATATGTAGATTAAGTAGCTATTAGTCTATATGTTTATCGCAGTAATATTAAATACATCACACTAAACCAAAATTGTCTTAAAATTCAGGTGCTATAATATATTTAATCAAACATACCTTTAAATACATTTAAAGACAAATTATTTTAAACCCAGTTCAACTTCTTTTAGAAAAATATTCCAAAACGTAAATTAAATATTAAATAGGAATGGAAGGGATTTCAATGTGTTTGCTTTACTTTAAACTGATATTATAAAAGTTAAGTTTTAAACTATTGAAATTATGGGAAGTTATAATATTGTTATTGTGACAATTTAGTTTCAGAATTATTTAGTTAAATGATCTGTTTAAGAAATTTCAAGGTAAATTTGAAAACTTGAAAATAATATATTAATGAATTGGATCAAAAATATGTATGGTAGAATAATAGTAAATAAGGTAAAGTGTAAACATGTGACATATTAAAATAGTTACGTCATGTTATAATAAAACCTAAGTAGTTGTAACCGTATCCTTAGCAGTAGTCGGGCCCATGCTCCTTTCTGGTATTTGTAAAGAACAAAATCGTCTGCTTCCTCATTAAATCAACATGTTTTGATGCTAACACCAGCATCAGGACACTAGATGAGAGAATATATCAACATGTTTTGATGCTAACACCATCATCAGGACACTAGATGAGAGAATATATCAACATGTTTTGATGCTAACACCATCATCAGGACGCTAGATGAGAGAATATATCAACATGTTTTGATGCTAACACCATCATCAGGACGCTAGATGAGAGAATATTCAACAAGTTTTGATGCTAACACCATCATCAGGACGCTAGATGAGAGAATAAATTAACGAAGACTATTATATAGCAATAAAATAATCTATAGAATTTAGTTGGTTGAATGTGAAAATAGTAGTATTTCTAATTTTTAGCAGTGCACCCGTTTGGGCTATACGCTTGTGTATTAATTAAGTTAACGGTTTTATCTATTATAAAGGTTAAATTTAGGAAGTGCACCCGCGTTTGTGTTGATGGAGAATGAAAACCCATTTTGGAAAAACCACCCTCAGTACACACGACCAAAGTTTTAACCTCAATATCCCCCTCATCGGCAGTCTAACCTACTGCGAGAGCAGCGCCTTAGACCATGTGGCCACCGAAGTGGGTAACATAGTAATAATCTTCTCTAATTATTATCTTATCTAGTCTAGTTGGTGTTAGCACAGCAACATGCCTATTCCATGTACAAGTAAATAAATCTGATCCACACAATTAACTAAGAAACGAAACTAATTATATGATTTTAACCTTCTTTTACGTCACTATATTATCAGTTATAAATTTATGTAACAACTACTTTAGTTTTAAAATATAGATGTTAACTATTTTAACATATTATATGGTTAAAACTTACCCTATTTGTAGTTTTGTTTACAAATAATTTAGTTAGTTAATATGTTTTTAACTAACGTGTTATAATTTAAATATTACAACTTCACACATTTCACTAGTTTAAGACTTGATTTTGTAAAACCAGCTAAAAGTGTATACAACTAATTGAAATCGTTTCCTTCATTTTAATGAACTACATTAAACATAAACTGCATTGCTACATTTTCCTATAAGGTACTATAAAATATAATGAAATATCCTATAAATTAAATGAAAATTGGTATTAAATGTCACAATTCTCTAGGTGTAGACACAACTAAAAGCCAAAGAAGCCCGACCAAACCAGAGGCTGAATTCCTTTTATGTGAGTTTCACTCATACGAGAAACCTTTCAGAAGTTGAAGGTTTCGGAATGTTATGGTATTACAGCCAGGCAATACTCTTTCTGAAGTTACATTCCTCTTTCTTATATACATATATATACTTGGTGGGAGATCTTCTAGTAGGTACAAAGTAGATAATATAGCTTCTGCCGCATGAGTTCCCCACATATGCTTCCAGTTTACCTTATCTTGTCTATCCGAAATATTCAATAAACTTCGACCGAGTTTGTCAAAGGTCTCTCTATCTATTTAGCTACCTTTTTTATTATACTAAAAGGGATTGGAAAAGAAACGGGACATAATATATTTTGAAGTTGTAAGCTAACCTTACTTTGAACTCTCCAATTGAGATTTTACAATTTTGCTTATTTTGTCAATAATATTCCAGAGAAATACACCAAGACATAAATATACCCCTATTTTAAAAGTTGCTTGCATAGCATACTATCATTTTGTGTTATTTTAAATTGATTACATTTTTCTATCAAAAGTAATTTATATTCCTTTTTTAAATTGATACTTTAACAAATATATAAGTGCACCTTGGGGAATTGAGAAGAATTGTATTTTAATTTGCCAACTAATTTGTAAACTATTATATTTAAATTACTTCTGTACACCAAGCTGGGATTCAAAACCACACATTTCCGTCACCAGAAAACCAGATCAGTTAAGGCTAACGTTCTTGACCATGCACTCTCTGATGTAGTTGAAGATTTAATTATTATTTTTACTTATGCCACACATTGGAAATTATGCTTTAATTCATGCTGCCCAATGCAGCTTTTGCTATCATTGCTGTCAAATTTTAGTGGGAAAATAAACTATCCCTGAGGCTGAATGTGTGCTTAAAAATTTAATTTTTAGAGGATTTCTTGATTTAAATTTACAGATTAAACTATATATGGAGGGAAAATGGTTTCAATATTTTTTTGTAAGCCTTACTAGAAATAGTATTTTTAAAGAAACATTATATCAACTTTTTGTATGCTTGTCATTTAAATATTAAAAAAAGTTAAATGTTTGTAATATAATTTAAACTGGATACTGTTAACATATAACTTAGGTTGATTTCATTTATTTCACCTTGTCTTACCACGTTCAGGTCTATACGCTAATGTAGCTTAATAATTACGTTAGTGAGCTAAGGTTGGGGAACTGTGTATTTATTGTATGTGTATAGTCTGTAAAGCTAAGAATAAACCAAACAATAACTGTACTGGTTTGTTCTCTATGGGTGTGAAACATGGTCTCTTGACTTAAATGAAAGAACCAATTTTTTGGGTGTTCAAAAACAATGTGCTTATGAATATATTTGATGAAAAAAGAAATGAGGCTTCAAGGGAATGGAAGAGTTAATATAATAATTAGTTACATAAACTGTTATCATAACAATACATAGCTAGGAAAAACAAGTCTCGTAGACTACTGTGGGCAGGACATGCAGTGAAAATGGAAGAATCTAGAACAGTTTTCAGGGTATTTACTGGCAAACTTTAAGGCAAGAGACCACTGAGACGACCTAGACGTAGATGGGAAAATAACATTATAATGGACCTGAAAGAGATAGGGTGTAATGAGGTGGACTGGATAGAACTAGTTTTAGATAGGGATAGGGTGTAATGAGGTGGACTGGATATAACTAGTTCAACGTAGGGATAGGGCGTAATGAGATGGACTGGATATAACTAGTTTTAGATAGGGATAGGGTGTAATGAGGTGGACTGGATAGCACTAGTTCACGTAGGGATAGGGTGTAATGAGGTGGACTGGATTGAACTAGTTCAACGTAGGGATAGGGTGTAATGAGGTGGACTGGATTGAACTAGTTCAACGTAGGGATAGGGTGTAATGAGGTGGACTGGATAGAACTAGCTCAATATAGGGATAGGGTGTAATGAGGTAGACTGGATAGAACTAGTTTTAGATAGGGATAGGGTGTAATGAGGTGGACTGGATAGCACTAGTTCACGTAGGGATAGGGTGTAATGAGGTGGACTGGATTGAACTAGTTCAACGTAGGATAGGGTGTAATGAGGTGGACTGGATTGAACTAGTTCAACGTAGGGATAGGGTGTAATGAGGTGGACTGGATAGAACTAGCTCAATATAGGGATAGGGTGTAATGAGGTAGACTGGATAGAACTAGTTTTAGATAGGGATAGGGTGTAATGAGGTGGACTGGATGGAACTAGCTCAAGATAGGGATAAGGTGTAATGAGGTCGACTGGATAGAACTAGTTCAAGAATGCAATAGTTTGTAATGAGATGGACTGGATAGACCATTTAGAAAAAAAGAATTATAATTATATAATAAATAATATAAAATAATTATATAATAAATAATATAAAATAATATATATATATATATTGATCTCTCGATCAACGACAGTCTATTCCATTAAAAGAGTGACGCCTTAGACCATACGGTAAACGAAACGTATTTTGGTGGGTTTTATTTTTGCCTGATATCGTAGTACACATCGTTTTACTTTCCGCACCACTGACCGCATGGTCTAAGACGTCACTCTCGTGTTAAACTAGATTGCTCATGACAGGGAGATCGAAGTTCAAATCCCGGTAGGCTGTACTGAGGTTGGTTTTTCCAAAATTATGTTATATTCTTTCTCTATTCAAATGTGGGTATATTTCCTATTAGTTTAACCTCTCCTAGCCCTGACATGTTAACGTTATTATTACAGATGCGTAAAACTGAATAGGTGGTAGGATATGGCGTAAAAAAATGTGCTAGTAGGTTTAATTTAAAAACCGTTTATCAATAAAACTGATTTACCATTTTAGAAAACTTTCCAGTAATATTTAGTAAGGAGTATATAATTTATAATGAAGAAAATGAGCTCAATATTGGTTTGTTCTGTACTGAGCTGTAACAAACAGCCAATGACAATTTTATATGAAGTGTAATATAAATTAATTTATACAACCTATCAATACGGATTTTAAAAAAGCTTAAAGATTTTAAAAACTGGTTCGGCAAGTTGTATATAATTTATTTAACCTGCTTCGGTGACCACATGGTCTAATACACTAATCTTGCAGTAGACTAGACTGCCAATGATAGGGGGATTGAGGTTCAAATCTCGTTCGGATGTACTAAGTTTAGTTTTTACAAAATGGTTCTCCACGCGAATTCAAGTAGATTTCTCATGAATTAAATCTTCCTAGTCCCTAAAGCAATTAGTGTAATTACTACACAAGTGTATAACCCGAGCGGATAGTAAGACGCGGTGCTAAGAAACCGGACATTTGTGTATAATACACAATATTTCTATAATAAAAGCTACAATAAATTGGAACAAAACAATGCAAGCATACCTTACTACCCACCCACCTTCTTTATACACACATGCTTTTTATCTCTCACCGAAACAAACCATCCCGAAAACGCAATTAGATGAAACCATACATCTACTTAAATAGATCAGAGAAATGTGGGCTAGCTGTTAGCACTCATGACCAGGTGTGTACGAAGCTTTGAAATGTCGCCTCCTTGGCTTTCTCTTAAGACACCCACAGTAACCTTCACATCATCAATAAATATGGAGGTAAGAAACCAAACTTACCCGGGTCAGTGGTCGCATGGTCGCACTCTAGGGTTAGATTGTACTGCTGGTGACGGAAATATCAGGGTTCAATTCTTTTTCAGGTATACTGAAGGTGGTATTTACTAGATGGTTTCATAATACACCCCTTTGATATGAGTTTACATTTTCATTACCTTCTATGTCTCTGTCCCTTTAGTGTAATTAATGAATTCATTTATCCCGTTTGGGTGCCAAGATGAGGTAAAATAAACAAAAATATATATTTTTTAACAGCTACACCTACTAATCAGTATTTTAATACCGAATAGTCATTAAATAGTAGATATAATGTAAGTATGGATATATTTATATTAGGCCTATATGCCAGCATAAAATAGTTGTACAGTGAGTTTTGTTTTTACCTCAAGCCCTTTCTTTAGCTAGATACACTTAATGTATGGTAATTATATTTTATTTATCTAGCACCACTTCTTACTACCCGTTCAGTATTATACGCTTAAGTACTAATTATGCTAGTGGGCTAGGAATTGGGAGGGTTGAATTTAAAGGAA
Source organism: Timema podura (assembly GCA_033556935.1). NCBI lineage: Eukaryota > Metazoa > Arthropoda > Insecta > Phasmatodea > Timematidae > Timema > Timema podura. The sequence goes on from JAVRXN010000005.1 coordinate 56,909,160, forward strand.
TTGGACCCACATTTGTATTGAGTGAAAGTGGAAAACCATTTAGGAAAACAACCCCCAGTTCACCTGACTAAGATTCGAACATCGATCTCCCCGTCCTCGGCAGTCTAGCTCAACTTGACTAGCGCGTTAGATAACTACGCCATTGAGGTGGGTTAGTGCATAGTTAAAAATTAAAATCAGTATTGTGTGACATAAACAAAACCTTGTATTCAACTTTGGATATGACTTTGCTTTGAATTTTTCAAACTTTGCTTCGATTTCACTTCGCATTTAAAAAGTGATCTTTACACAACCCTAATTAAGAGTGAAATATTAATAAGTAAGAACTCTTGGTTAGAATATTCAATAAAATAAGTTTGCAATGAATTTATAACTGACAAAACGTCCTAGATTACCACTGAGATATAACTTCGTTTAACAGATGAAATTATTTGGTTAAAGTAGGCTACACTCAAGGTTTGCTGCTTTAATGTCTTAATAGTCTCTGGACAGTGGGACATGATTTCCTACCTTGACAGTGCACTAGGGGATGGTTATTTTTTGTGGTTAACACAAATAAGGAAGTTATTTGGTAAGGCGCTATACAATCATGCAGCTAGTGGCTTAAACATAAAATAATATATTTGAAACCATTTATAAAAGAACAATAATGTAGCATGACATCTTCTAAATTATGCAGAATGAAGCTCACAAAGAACTCAAATAAAAAACCTTAAAAACACATTACTATTTGTCATAAAAAAACCAACAGGAAGAAGTATGTTATAGGTATCCATTTCAAAACAAAAGAAGCAACGATAAAATTACTTGGTAATGTTTAACAAAGGAGAAACCTTCCGCAGTAACAAAAACAAAATACACAATATAATTGTGATGTGTAGATAAAGGTGTTATATTAATAACCAGACATTATTATTTGCTAGCATAATAAGCCGCGCGTGTCCTGTAACGTTTTATAATTAATGTAAAGTGATGAGATGGTGTCTTCCTTCAAATACCGCCACAGTACCTGGTTCTACTTGATATTCATGTAAATGCGCTGTACGCTCTAACGCCAGTACTGGATAACAACTATAAATAAAATATAAAATAGTGAGTATGATGAAACAGACACCGTAAATTTAGTTATTAAATAATGTACCATTTATCTGGTGTACCCAAAGCGAGATGTATAATTACAGTATAATGTTAATGCTGTTGTTCAAAGTAAGTATGTAATTTGGTCCTGTTAAATTTGTTAATTTTAGAAATTAATTAACATAGAAAATGTTTAGTGAATAAAAATAGATTAAACTTAACACTTAAGATAAATATGTGTGCTACATTATATAGAAAATCTAACTCTACACACTCAAATTGAGGACGATAATATAGCTTAGAGTGCGAACATATAAATATTTATTAATTACAATAAAAAGCTAGTTAATATTGCTTTCAACGATTCCATTGGCTTAGAACAATTGAAAGTACCCACTGCAAACAAGTAATTACAATGCATTTGCTATACAATAGTAGTTATGGTAGCGCCTATATTAGCTATATCAATGCATAGTAGTTTCATTGAACAGATTGTTATTGAAAAGAACTGGGATGAGTTGCTTGACAATCTGGTAACTAGTGATTATTCCTTAATGCATGGATAAGATTAATTGAAATAATAAAGTTAGTGCCAACAGGACCTA